>JAEMOT010000289.1:431668-505826 GCA_019297695.1 Apostasia ramifera
GCCGCCAATTTAAAAAAAAAAAAAAAAATTAAACCGGTTCGGTTACGAACCGGATAACCGGTTCTGCTTAAGTCCGGACCGGTTCTGCGGCCCGGAACCGGTTAGAACCGGTCCGGTTCAACCGGTTCTGGACCGAACCGGTTCTTACTGGACCGGTTTCGGACCGGTTCCGGGTCGAACCGGTCCAATAAGCAGCCCTACTAAAACCCATCTAAGTTTAATCTAAATCATAAATAATTGCTATCATTTAATCATACAACTCACTTGTGTAGTTAGAATTTTGATAATGTTCATCTAGCAAGAAGAATGTATCATGATGTTTTGCATATTATATTATTATGTCATAGACTCATAGGATTATTTTAAAATATTAAGTTTTACGAGCCTCTTAATCATAGGGTCTAAGCAGTGCAATATTTATTGATTCATGTAATTGATAACCATTAATTCATTGGTAAAGGTGAGGATAATTGATCTCTGATTGATCCTGTACTGTAGGCTTTGATCAGCTGCTCTCTTTTTGTACTCTTATTCTATTACATTCTAATATGTTATGCAAATAAATAGTGCTAATCACCAAAAAGGTGGCATATAACCTGCACGGGAATGTGCAGTCACTTTTTCACATAGAAAAGGAAAAGCTTTAAATGAAGTATCTATCATATTAATGATAACATTGCCCAGTACAAAACTTTAACCATATCCTGATTGACAGATAGTGGTAAGATGGTGACATGGGAAATGAAATAGAGGAAGTGATTAAGAGGATTCGTTTTTATAGAGGATTATGAAATATTATTTACTTTATTAATAACTTGGTTAGAGTGGCTTAGGTTCCATTTAATAAATATTGAAAAAAGTTCTCATCAAAGTATCAGAAAAAATTCTCATCAATACGTCAGATATTCACTATAAGCTTGGGTCATCCTTTTGTTAGCTTTATTATAACCATTTTGTTGCTCTTTATCATGCACTCCTGTCATTATTGTTGCCTACATGCAAGTTTATTTATCTAACACTAGTTGCCCTCCTTAATTTTTTTATGCTAAATATTCTTTTTAAGTATTTGTACTTCTTTGGCCTTATTTGTTAAGGACCCCAAAACACTCCAATTATCACATAAAAGTACCTCTGATGCGGGACAGATGAGTAATGATGCAGTTTTAGAGATCAACAAAATTATATGTAGCAGAATAGTCGCAAATCAATGCTATAATTTTCAGGATTCAATTCTACAAAGATTGAGAAATTAATTAAACTCATAAAACCAATTACTTTCAAAATTTTAAAATTGCACTTAATGAAAGGTCGAATAAGCGGAACAAGTTCGAGCAAATCACAGACGAGCAAAATAATCCAGAGTAATCGATTTAACTAGGTTAAAAGGTTGTTGAAATTCGTATCTAAGTCAGATAATTCAGGGATCACGATGTAATGTTCTCAAATTAAGGCTCGGCAGCAGCGGAGGCATCGGGTGCTCGGGCGTGCGGATCGCATGTGGGCGGAGTGGAAGCGAGTTGCGCTCGCAGGCGCGAGGCGCATGGCGCGCGTTGGCGAGGCGCGGCTGCGGCTGGGCGCTGGGTGCGCGCTGGTACGGGGTGCGGCGCACGTGGGGCACAGGCGCGTCGGGAAAGTCGCTCGGTCATGTTTGGCGGAGCTACACGACGGTGTTGAGCGGAGCTGTGTACTCGCGTCGGTGTAACAGGCGCGGGCGCGTCACCGGCGATGTGGAGGCGCAACGACGCGATCAGGTCAGACCGGAGTCGGCGAGCTGAATGCACGAACATAGGATAGCGAGCGGAGTGAGCGAAGAATGAGACGAGGTGAATGCTGAGGGGTATAAGATTGGAATCGAACCCAGAGGTGAAGAGCTGGAGCTGGTGGAGTTTAGGGATTCTCACCCAAGGCTCAAGCCCTTCCCTATCCGGGATATCGATTCATTCCAGAATCAGTTAATCCCAAGGGAAACACAATTCAAGTTCATTCAACATTAAAAAAACAAGAATAACATGGAGACGTTTATATAGACCTTCTTACAAACTGACTTAATAAAGAAAAATACATAATGTAATAAATTTCTCATATAAACGAGAAAATACTAGATAACATGTTTAGAATAACAATCACAGAAATAGAAACAACTAATACAAAATAAATACTGGAAATAAAAATCATCCTAAAATGAAATCTTCAATTAATCAGAATAAATGAGAGATTTCCAATCCACCGAGTCAGCAATCCGCAGCATCTATCTTTCTAAATCTATCCTAATAGTCAGTTGATTCAGATCGAAGCGGTGTGGCTAGATCTTGGCTGTCGACGATAAACTCTACCAGAAATAAATCGACGGTCGATCGTGGTGTCCCCATTAACCTCACTAATTTTTTATATTTATTTTATATTCTATACAAATTTTAACATTAAAAATTATCATTATTTCATATTTTATACAAATTTCAAGATCATATTTCAATAAAAAACTCAATTTTATTTCACATCCAACGCTGTTCTAAATAATAAGACGTGATGTTTTTTTTATTAGGGGTTATAAATAACATTTGCAGTGATATTTTTGTTTGTAGATGTTTGAATGCTTTGAATTTTTTTGAATTATCTGAAAGATTTGAAATTAAATTAATACTATTTTGAGATATGTGTAGGATATGAAATAAAATTGGATTTTATTTTAAAATTCATGTAGGATATGAAATAAAGTTCTTTTTAGTGTTGGAGTTTGTATGTGATTTGAAATATTGTTAATTTAATGTTGAGTTTGTGTTTAATGTAAATTTTAAGATTAATTTTAACCCTCGTTAATCTTAACCTAGGCAAACAAACAAAAAATAAGTATATCTCAATTTAAGGTAAATGTTTTCTCTCTACATCCTCAGAACAACTCAAACCATTACAGAAGCATACTCCTACTTAGTACCAAGCCACAACAATCATTTTTCCTTATTTGCTATTAACTGTCTTTTTCTTTATTTTAAGTCAGAAAAATCTTGTGTTCTACAAGTCTTTTTATTGCATGGATACTGTGTCATTTCATTGTCCAAGTTTGGCATGACCTTTCATACTTTTATGTACTACTTTTTACGAGCATCTATGTTTAAAGATGCTTCTAGGTGAATGTAATTTGTTCAAAATAGTTTGATCTACAATGAGCCATTTTAGAAGGCGCTTTGACTAGGCAACCTTTCTGGTGCAGATTTTCTTGTTGAGCAAAATATTTCTTTGGTCTTTGCAAATGCTTGAATTTAGTCAAGCAAGTTTTAGAAATATTGTCAAATTGCCATCACATATATTGATTTGTTAGAATTTTGATTATTTGCACTATAATTTTCAACCTACTACTAGCCATGACGGCAATGAGAAATTGCCAAATATTAGGAATGTTGTTATGCTAAATTTTACAACTAATTTACAGGTAAAATTGTTTTTACTGCTCCGTCTAAACCTCTTGTAATGCAGCAAATAGAAGCATGTCATAAAATTGTTGGAATGCCTCAGGTATTGAAAGCCTATTTTTGCTTTCTAGCTGATTTTATGGATTAACAATGCAACATATTTACTTTTGGCACTATATTTTCTTGTTAGCTTGTTGTTAAGATATGACCAAACTGAGTGCAGGAGTCGACAATTGATATGACAGGTCAAACAAGCCCAAGCAAGCGATCTAAATTTTGGAAAGCTAAAAGAGTCTTCTTTGTCACTCCACAAGTTCTTGAAAAGGACATCCAATCTGGTGATCAATCATATTTGGTTTTTAAATGGTTTCATTTAAGCTTTTAGTAAAGAAATGTATTTGGTGTTTTGTGTGATAACAAAATCCCACTCAAATTTAAAGATAAATTTTATAGGATAATAATATGACTAATGCTGTTATGTAGGCCTCGTTTGGTTCAAGTTTTTTTTTTAGACAACAACAACAACAACAACAATCAAGCCTTAATCCCACTAGGTGGGGTCGGCTACATGAATCCTTTGTTTCCATTGCGCTCTATCAGTTACCAAATTCTTATCTAAGTTTAAGTAATTAAGATCACTCCTTATAGTTTCTTGCCATGTCTTCTTTGGTCTCCCTCTTCCTCTTTGTACATGGGCAAAATCCAATAACTCAATTTTTCTAACTGGAGCTTCAATTGGCCTACGATTTAGATGTCCAAACCATCGAAGCCGACTTTCTCTAAGTTTATCCTCAATTGGTGCAACACCAACTTTCTTTCGGATATACTCATTTCTCATTCTATCCTTTCGTGTATATCCACACATCCATCTTAACATTCTCATTTCTGCAACATTTATTTTATTTGTATGTTTCTTCTTTGCAGGCCAGCATTCAGCACCATATATCATCGCTGGTCTTATTACAGTTTTATAAAATTTACCCTTAATTTTGGATGGAATTTTTCTATCGCATAACACACCAGAAGCATTTCTCCATTTTACCCAGCCTGCTTGAATCCTGCTAATAACGTCATTATCTATTTCGCCATCATTTTGTATAATTGATCCAAGGTATCTAAAGCGCTCACTCTTCTTGACAATTTGATCACCAATTGTCACATCTCCAATATAAGTATTTCTTTCTTGACTAAATGTGCACTCTATATATTCAGTTTTTGATCTACTGAGATGCAAACCTTTAGATTCTAGAGCATTCCTCCAAAGCTCTAGTTTCGCTTTAGCTCCCTCTTTAGTTTTCTCAATAAGAACAATATCATCTGCGAAGAGCATACACCAAGGCACTTCATCTTGAATATGTCCAGTCATGACTTCCATAATCAAAGCAAAAAGATACGGACTTAAAGCCGAGCCTTGGTGTAATCCAAATGTAATAGGAAAATTCTTAGTCAAACCTCCTTGTGTCCGAACAGAGGTAACAGCTCCTTCATACATGTCTTTAATAACTTGAATATAAGCAGTGCAAATCTCTTTCTTTTCTAAAACTCTCCAAAGTACTTCTCTTTAGCTCCCTCTTTCTTTATTTTATTTTTTAAGTTTAATGAGAGAAATTTATTTTACTATTAGAAAGTGTGTAAAATGTGAAATACTTTTAATTCTAATATTCGTATTTATATTGGATGTGAAATAAAGTTGATTTTTATAGTTAAAATTTGTGTTTGGCAAAAATCTCACCTCGAACCAAATGAGGCCGTAGTGCTGAGTGCTAGCTTACAAAGTAGAAATATATAAATAAATAAAATAAGTGTTGCGGAGATGATATTAAGCTAGATGTATAGGTATGCACAAAAAGACATGATGTGAAATAAGTGCATTCGTGAGAAGGTTAAAGTAGCCTAAATTAATGATAAGTTTAGAAGGAGTCAGCTTAGATGGTTTGGACATATATATTATAGGCCAATAGAAGTTCTAGTAAGGGGAGTTGAGTTATTGGATTTTGTCCATATAAAAAGAGGAAGAGGAAGACCAAAACAAACATGATAAGAGAATGTAATGGAAACTAAGGGTTCATGTAGTTGACCCCATCTGGTGGGATAAAAGCTTGGTTATTGTTTGTTGTAGGTAAACAGTAAAAAACATGTTGGTTGTTCCTTTTAATTGATAAACTCTTCTTAGTATGCACATGCATTGTGATGTATATATGGATTGATTCACTAAGTGTACTTATGTTTATTTCCTTTGAAATGTGATACTCATGTTTGTTTCTGATAAATCTTATATGTACTATTATTTCTCTTGATTTTCTTTGTTCCCTGACAATATACCATAAATATTTTCTTTAGGCATATGCTTGGTAGATCAACTTGTTTGTTTGATTATTGATGAAGCTCATCGTGCTTTGGGAAATTATTCTTACTGTGTTATAGTTCGACAGGTAAGTATCACAGTTCATTCAAGCAAACTGCCAAGTTGTCACATGAATCACATATTTACGTGTGCCCTGTGTGTGAATTTCTTGAAGAGACCCTTGTTTATTTATATAGATTGCATGGTGTGCCTGGTTTTTGACTGTTGAAAATTAAATACCATGCTTCTTGCATATTTCGTGCAAATATGAAGTATTTGTTTGCTCATGTACGAATGTACATTGATTCTAGTTATGAATGAATTTTAGATCATGGGTTCTGTTGTCTGTGCATGCAGTTAATGGCCATACCTGTAGAGCTGAGAATTTTAGCGTTGACTGCAACGCCCGGATGTAAGTGTGCCTTTTTGTATTATTGGCATACAGTGTTTCCTTCTTGATATATTTCTCCTTTATCTGAAATGTTATGTCTACAATTGTTACCAGCGAAACACCAGACAATTCAGAATGTAATCGATAACTTACACATTTCAACTCTAGAGTATCGTCACGAAACTGACCGTGATGTAAGCCCATATGTGCACAATAGAAAACTTGAATTAATAGAGGTGGGGGAGCTGAAACAATTCCCTGCTGTATGTTTATGTTTACTCAATATATGTTCTTCCAGACTTCTAGTAATTCAACTTGCAACCTGAGCAGGTCCCAATGGGCAAGGATGCAGTTGAAATTGATAATTTGCTATTGCAAGCTATGGAGCCTTTTGGTGCTCGTCTTAGTGCCACTGGAGTGCTTCCCCACAGGAACCTCACAACTGTATGCTCCAACCTTTCTGCCGTCTTCTTGTAGACATGCTTTATACAGCTATTTTAATTTCCTGATGGTGGTTCTGGCAGTGTTATACAAGCCTTCCTCGGAGCTACTTTTTTTCATGCCTTTTTATCAGAAAAATTTCCATAGAATCAAAACCCTGTTGGTACAAACCTTTACTGGATTTTGGAATGTCTGCGCACTGAAGCTTGTTTAGATTTACTAAATCCTGCTTTCCTCAGTTGGAAGTGCTTGCAAAAATTTAGGATGTCTTGACGTAGTTAATCAACATGGTGGGCATAGACGTGGATACCACTGACAGAAGGTTATGGATTTAGATTTGATTTGTGCATCTCAATTATTTATAATGATGCTAGGTTTTTTTACGGGCTCTTCTTGTCATGGTATATTTAATGATGTTGACAGCTCTTTTTTAAAGCTTTGTATTGGAACTTTAACTATACCAAGTGCATACCTTTAAAAGGATGCGTAAATCTTGACGAATCTGATCCTAGTCTGTTGAGACAAGGTTTCTTGATAATTTTGTTGTTAACTTATATTCATTACACTTCTCTTGTCATAATGATATTAGCTTTTTGGGGGATGAGTTTTACATGATACTGGGAAAAAAGGCTTGATGATCATGGGTTATGCTGTATCTTTACTCTTGTTATCTTTGATAATCACCAGTTTAGTCCATGTGAATTACTGAACTTGAGGGACAAATTTCGTCAAGCTCGACCTCACAGTATTCTGCACTCAAAGTATGGAGAAGTTGAAGGATTATTTAGTGTCCTTATCACGTTTTATCATGTCCGGAAGGTACTTTCAAGCCATGGCATTCGACCAGCATGTGAGATGCTCAACGACAGGCTTGATGAAGGGTACGAGCAAGAATTATTCATTTTTGTGTTATAATTATTATTTTTCTTTGGGATGACTTCGTTTGGCTCTTGGTGAGCAATAATGAAACATTTGCTGGCTTGTGGAATGCTTAAATATTCTTCCATGTTCATCTTTGCTGTTTCATTTTCTTGTGATGCGGGACAATATGCATAATGTAATCCTAATTAGAGATCAGTAAATAATTTTAACAGATCATATGATTGTTCAGGAATATTTACTGTCAATAATTATGTAATAATTAAGGAATTATAAGTTCGAGAAGTAGATTGACTTTAAATATTTAGAAATAAGTTCAAATAATATCAGAATTAGCTTACCAACTGATTTAAGTTTTCTTCATCTCAACAAATCAGAGCTAGGGATACGCAGCAATATAGGTGTGCTCACAAGTAATAATACCTAATAATAATTTGTCGCACAATATAATTTTAAGTTCAGAAGGGTGAGCAAATCAAATAATTTTGATAACAGATTCTATCACCGAATTTCGAGAATACTCGAGATATTGATTAAGTTTCGGATTACATCAATTGAGGAATCCAAAACTTCCACAGCAAGTCTTTGCAGTCTGAACCTAGAATTGTAACTGATGGTGCTGTGAAATGGGGAAGCCATCAGCTAGATGCGTGTTGCGAGAAGGATGAAGACCAGCTGTGTTGGGGCTAGTACTGTTGTAGGAGATGGAGCGTACACAAATGGCGATAAGGCGGACAGAATGACGAGGCGATCACTGGTTGGCGGCCACCTCACGGAAGTGTGTTGTGCGGCTGGTGGGCGTGGGGGGACAGTGGAGGTGCGCAAGGATTGAGGGTGCTCAGCTGTCAGACGTGTAGGACGGGCGCAACAGTGGTCATCGCCCGTCGAATGCGCCGGCAGGCGGCAATCCCGTCGGGCGCTTGGGAGGGTGGAAATCAGGCAAGAGTTGCTGCGGGCACACGTTCTGATTGATTGAATGATGAGCAATGATTTAATAGTTTAGGCAGGAAAATTACAAACAAGGACTTGGATTTAGACGAGCTTGGGAATAGTGAAATAATTCGAGAAAAGTTGGGAAAATACCTTAAAGTTTTTTAGAGTATTTAGGGATTTTTATCTGAGGTCCCAACCATTTCCTTTACCGGAATATGACACATAATATTTCAAATTTAAAATGATTTCATTTTAGGATTAAGAAACAAATAATACTAGTTCATGCCTTTATATATGTCTATTACAATTGAAATTCAAATTGTGGAAATAAATGCGAAAATGAAAAGAGATTACAATATACCAAATACGAATATCTAAAAATAGAAAGAAATAAATGAAATCAACCTAAAATTTGGAATATTCCCATTCAAATCAATAAATTGATTTAAATGGGGATTTCCAATCCACTGATCAGCTACCAATCACGCCTGCTGCCAAATCGGCTGATGTCAATCCTCTATCCAGATTGATGCCACATGGTGAGATCTTGGGCGCCAAGTGTAGACCCTGCCTGGAATAATGGCGTTGTGTTCCCACCATCTTTCCTCTATATAATCACTGTATTCACTAATGTTAGACATCATGTTATATGGGATTGGTCAGATTTGGCACGTACTTTAATTTTATCAATTTTTAAATTGACTAATTGTAAAAAAAATTAATAGGGAGCCTCTTGCCTCAGGACTAGAAGTTTTTATGCCTTTTCACTTATACCATGGATATGCAGTTTTAAGCATATTCACGCAGTGATATTTTAGTTCTCCATGATGATCAAAATCTGTTCTATCACTTGTATTGATATAGACTGATATTTTCTGTTCTGCTGAATGATCAAACTCTGCTCTATAATTTCAAATGATGTTCTTATTTTATGTTAATTTTTATTTTTTTGAATGATGTTCTTATTGAGTTGGTGAAGTTCATTGAAAATGTTTTCTGAACTTTCTTCTATCTTTGACTTCCAGTCTCAAACAAGATGCATTGTTTGTTACTTCTGTTCTGATGATGAAACAATTTTGTGTAGGCGACTTCTGAAGTTTGTATCTAAGAATGAAGCTGTATGGAAAATAAAGGGCTTGATGCAGCAATTTATGTCTCACGGAGCTCCATCTCCAAAACTAGTTAAAATGTTGGATGTTCTAGTTGACCACTTTAGTAAGTGTCTTGAAGCCTTAATCTGAGCTAACTGCTTAAGGTTTTAGACACCTACATTCTTTTTGAGCCAGTGCTTGAATGAATTTAACCTTCCCAATTTCTGATGAAAACATCAAATAAGTAGGTAGGCCTATTTCTGTTTGGATTACGAATAGTTTTTCAATGCCATTATTCTTATTAGGTTTTGGTCTGTTAGGCCTTTGATAGCCAAGGTTTAAGTCATTTTTCTTTCTTCTTTTGGGAGATTTTGCAGCTTTTTTCATATAATTGCTAATATTTTTCCATTCTTTTGTTGTTAAGTGTGTCACATTTGAAATATGATTACATTTTGAGTACATGTATCTTCCATTTTGTCCGTGTAAATATAGAATTTATGAACCTGTAATCTTTAACCCAACTTTTTGCCAAAGAAGGCTGATGATTCTATTTCTTCTTACTTCCAACAGTCAAAAACATGGTAAGTTTGTTTAGTTGACTGTAACCAATTTAATATTATGTTGGACCAACAAAATAACTTCTATGTTAAATATTTTTCCATAGAATTAATCGTGGATCTTATGTTCTCCTGCATATATAGCATTTCTGTCGAACCTTTCACATCCTTTATCTTCTGTAGTGTATCTACTTGATGGTACGTAAGCAAAAAATGGCTTATTTTTAAAAAACTTGAATAGGTGCTTTATTGTGGTCATTAAAACGGCATTAGATTTCTCCAAAGAAATATAAGAGCATGAAATTTGTAATGTTTAATGAAGTTTTTTCATTGGAAAAGGCTGCTTACTAGGAGAAATAGTTAACTAGTAGTAGAATTATGACTCATTATTTGCTAATATAATATAACCTACCCTATGTTCTTCACTTTTTTTAATGATATCATGTTCTGCACTATTTTGCTATTAACGTGTATTTGAGATGCTTGGTACCTGCTTTTGAGATGTAACAATGCTGAAATTATTATATCATTCATGATTAACAATCTTTTTCTATTGTTTATTTTATGTAGAAACAAAAGGCCCTGGGCATTCGAGAATCATCATTTTCTCAAACTTCAGGGGAAGTGTTAGGTAATGTTTAAATTTAAAGTCACAAATGATCCTTTTTCTTCTTTCTTTACTCTATGGCTTTCTAAAATTTAGAGTCGCAAAGGATTCACATAGCCGACCATGGGATAAAGGCTTGGTTGTTGTTGTAAATACTCTATGCATGCTTTGTGACTCTAAATATGTAGTGGGATAAAAATCCATATAATTTAGTAAAACATCATATCAAAAATTAAATTTCAGAACCAGAATGTCACAGTACCTTTCCTTGGCAGGGAGAATTGCACTCATTAATAGTGCCCTCACATCGATCTTAGTTTATATGCTATCCAAAACAGTTGTACCATTGAATGTTTTGGAAGAACTTGAGGAGCTTATTAGAACCTTACTATGGAGTGATAACGCAAAATCAAAGGCTATTCACTATGTTAGATTGGATGATGAATGCAAGCCCAAATCCAAAAGCGGATTTGGAATTTGCAGCCTCAAATTGTGGCACCAGGTTTTGGTGGCCAAACAAACTGCTGAAGTATTAAGCAAGGAAGAATGCATGTGGAAGGAAGACCTTAAACGTAAATATTGAAAGAGAAACAAGCAATTTGAGGCTAGGAGAGGAGATTTTTTGGCATGGAGACTGATACGCAGGGAAGAGCAATTACTCAAATAAACCTTATATGGCAGCTTAAGGATGGAAGGTCTGTATCAACAATAGAGGATTTCTAGTTGGTAAGCTGTAAGCCTGCCACTATCCAAGTGGCCAATTTTCATTAACTTGACTATGGAGAGATGAACAAGGTGAGTTTGTTAAGAAGCAATAATAGATGGAATTGGGATAAATTTGGGCAGTTGTTTGGTACAAAATTATAGAAAAAGGATTAAAGAGCTATTCATCAATGAAGCTCTTGCTGAAGACAACCTGGTCTGGGAAGTGAATGATTCACTCAAAGCCCAAACTTCTGAACTTTACTCCAACCTTTTTAGCTCTGATGGCGAGCCTATTGTAAGTAGCTGATGCTGAAAAATCAATATAATGCCATGAGTGCGGGTGTTTCTATGGCGATTATGTAAGAATGCCATTCACACCTTTGCTTGGATGCAACAAAAAGGTTTAATGGCCAATACAAGTTGCCCTTGGGATATAATCAATTGGAAGATGTCCATCATTTTAACATAACTAATTTTATTTCTCATCACACTTTTTTTTTTAAAAAGCTGAAAAAACTATCATCCAAACGCCAAACAAGTTGTAAAAGTTCCAAGTTCCCAGTGCTTTCGCATGCTAACGCATCCTGTTTATAGAATAGGTGCATTGTTCAATTCTTACCGGTTTCCGTTGGTTTTGAAATCTGTTCATATTTTTGACAATGTGAATTGCAGTTCTGGAATCAATTCACCAAATGTTATTAAAAACTACAATATGACAATATTCATGACACTATCGAAATTTTCTCTTGAGCCATTTCTTGTACTTAGGTAATCTTTCTTCCAATATCCCTTTTTCTTGCAGGACATTGTCCTTGAAATCGTTCTTCTCCATGGGTACAATTTTGCCTTTCTTAGCAGACCCTTTATCATGAGTCAAAAAATGAACACTGTCAGGTCTCCTCCTGTTGTAATCTCTCTTTTAAATACAAATGGTCAAGCAATCATTAACTGACCACATTTTTCATGTGTGTTGTAAGAGAAATTGGAAAGGTCTGTACTTATGAGGTAAGGAAGTGATAATGAAATGTAAATGGAATGATTAAGTAATTTCAATTTCTGCAGAGTGAAATTTAGCAGCTGTCCCTCAATTGCATGATGTGCTCACGCACTCTCCTGTTGTTATGTGTCACTGTGCAAAGCCTTTTTCATGGGAGTACTAGCCAAAGCCTTGTCATATCTTATAAATTGGTCATCAATGGATATCATGAGTTCTTTGGCGTTTTTCCAATATGAATTGAAGATCACAGATATGATTTGGTGATGGAGCATGTTATTGATTAAATCATCCTGCTGACTTAGCATTTCTATACATGAGGTCCTGGTTTACGGAATGATTTTGTAGAACTTGTTTTTCAAAGTGTTATGTGAACATGTTCTAGCTTAGAAAATATTTATGGCATAATGCCCAAGGTAAGAAATCCTTTCACAAGAACTTTCTAATGCCTAATTTCCTTTGTACTAGTTGCTCATAAAAATTTGAGCATGGAGAACTTTTAGGACTTAGACATCACCATGGAAAGTGTCAATTATTGAATGATTTAGAAATATACTCAATTTTACAGAAACTTAAAACTAGCAATTGTATACTTAAAGCTTGCATTGTTTGCAAACTTTTGTTGAAGAATTCTCTCTACAGCAGTATTATATCATAGCTCATAAACTAGGAAGGTATTTATTGATCATTTCGTTGTTCATTAAATTGTTCATCCCATAAGAGAACAAATCTTCTTGTTCATTGGCATTTATTGGTCAAATGATGAATTTGTTGTATTTGCTATTTGGATTAAGTTGGCTTGATTTTTTAAAATAATTTCAGAGATATACTGGACTCCTTAACCAGTCTCGGAGACTTGGTTAAAGCCACTGAATTTGTTGGCCAAAGCTCAGGTATGTTGGTTTCAAGTTAAATTGTTACCTGTCATATGAGATTTTTGATATTGATATATATTTAAAGATAGCAATCCTCAATGCATCCCCAGCCCCAAGCTTTTCCCTGCACCCTACTCATCTTCAATTTTATATTTTTCCCATTATAAAAAAACTTTTTCGATGGCTATTTATGCATACAGTGACCGGGTAATCTTATCGCTTGATATTTTATAGGAAAAACATTGAAAGGACAGACTCAGAAAGTGCAGCAAGCTGTTTTAGAGGTTTATAATTAAGGCTTCCTTTCAGTTCTTGAATATTTGCGTCAGTTTTTGATTCCATGATTTTCACTTGTAGAAGTTCCGTGCGGGTGTGTATAATGTCATTGTTGCAACATCCATTGGTGAAGAAGGTCTAGATATTATGGAGGTTGACCTTGTTATCTGCTTTGATGCCAATGTTTCACCATTGAGAATGATCCAGCGAATGGGACGGACTGGAAGGAAAAATGAAGGCCGAGTTGATATCCTTCCTGCCTAATATGGCCATGGGGATACATTATCTTTTGATATTATTAGAGCCTACAGGCTGCTTGTGCATTATTTACTTTTCTACTCAGCATATTCAACTTAGAATTTGTACTTATTACACATTCTTCCTTGTGCTCTCCTCTTTAACTTGTAAGCACTAGTCTTAGCTTGTGAAGGATCTGAGCTGAAATCTTATTTGAAAAAGCAAGCTAGCAGCAAGGCCGTGAGGAAGCATATGCATAATGGCGGAGTTGTAAGCTTTATTTTCCATCCTAGTCCAAGAATGGTAAGTGCACTAATTGTTATGACTTCTCATTACATGTAAATGCTTGAGATCCTTAGTTGGTTTTGAAACCAATTTTCTTCTTCCAGGTTCCACATATCTTTAAACCAGAGGTCCAGTGCGTGGAGATGTCAATAGACCAATTTATTCCTCGCTGGAAGAAGAGAAAAAATGATACCATGGATAGATCCACATCTTTAAAAAATATATCTAATGCGGAGCATAGTTTGATAGATAAGTATTTCCATCAATCTGAAGATGTTCAATGGAAACCATCTCTTATTTCCTTTCCCAGCTTTCAAGCATTTCCCTCTGGAGTAAATATAGTAGGACACTCATTTAAAACGTCAGTGTTCATTGGTGCTATGCAAGTTCTTCAAGGGACATCATTTTCTAAAGTAAAGAATGAAGGCTTTGTTAAGGTACTTCGATTTACCTCATAATCACTCAGAATAATTCATATTCGGCTTACTAAATGGCATTTCTTTCTGATTCACATTGGTTTAGGTTGAGACAGAAAGTCAGTCATTCAGTAAAATTACAGCTTCCCATCATAATACTGGGCAAGGTATCAACCATTTCCTCTTCAGCCAATTTTCATTTAAGCTTAGATGTCAACATTTTAAAGGGTATTGTAATGCTTGAGGATATAATTTATGCATAGCTTTAATTGACATTTAAAGACAACATTAATAAAAATAACTACATCTTGTAACCCCAATTTTTTAATAGTAGCCATCCCTTTTGGAAAAATGATTGACCAGATCATTCACCTGATAATTGCATTTTGTGTTCCACATGTAACACAAGTGCATTGTTGATTGTGAAAGGCACTAGAATCAAATTACTTTTAGGTGGCGTTTCCAACAACATGACTTTGCCGGGCCCAAGGTATTGAAAAATGTCTCTTTTTTATGAATATCCAATATTATATATGCATATATAGATATTTTTTGAAATGTATATATAGATTATTTTACTATTGCATTGTTATAGATATGTGTTCCTTATTGGTTGCATCCAACCAACGGGAAGTTGGAACAGAATAGACGATAGAATGACACAAATGCCAATCTGATTCAGGCCTGGCCCAAGTAATGAAAGTTTGTACTGCATATATATGATAGCAAAGGATCATCAAGATCCATGCTTTTAGTGCTAGAATTCGTGGTATATATGTACCTAGATGATGTCTAGATATTTAGTCGATGGTAAAGAGTACGGAAAATATGGATTAGGCATATAATATTACATTAAATAGTTCAAGACTATTTCATAATTATTTAATAATAGGGATAATTACCTACATGCCACACTATTTAGTTTTATTTATGCCTTATCCATCCATTCTTAGTTAATTACGCTATGCACACTCAAAATATTTAAAAATCTTACATACACTTTAGCTTGTTTCCATTATAATGAGTAATCATAATTTTCGAATAACCTAACTATAGTTAGGTTACAAAAAATCTGAGCCGTTCATCATATTATTTTAAGGATATTTAAATACATTTTGAGTGAAAATCCTAAAATCTTTATGTTTAGGTGGTGGCAAGGGAAGGAGACACCCGCGACGTGAATTGATTTTAGGACAGATCAGCGCTTTAGTGTGGCATTGAGGAAAGAAAAAAAATATATACTATTAAGGATAAAAATATAATTTTAATGATTTACTAATAAAATATATTTTTTTCAAATAAATTTTGACTGAGTTTTAACTCAAGTATGTGTATGTAAGATTTTTAAATATTTTGAGTGTGCATAGGGTAATTAACTAAGAATAGATGGGTAAGACATAAATAAAACTAAATAGTGTAGCATATAGGTAATTATCCCTTAATAATATTTATATTGTATCTATTGTATTTTGCTTGCAATTTTTTAACACACAAAATCACCCATACTTTGTAGGCAGTGAGTTTTCATTGACTTGCATTCAACTTGTGACCAAAATTTTAGGTTCTTTCAATTTTATCATTCCTGATGTTGCTGATGCTCCATTCAAAGTATCACCCAACCAGACTTCTGAGCCTGATGCTACTATTCCTGTTTGTGAACAGCCTATCCAAAAAAGACAATCTCACCGCTTCCTCTTTAGTGAAGGGTTTGTAAGTGTAAATTCTTTGGGAAGTGTTCTCATTGCTTATGTTCCTGTCCTCCAGCAGAATGGGTGTAAGGGTTCCATTGTTATGACAGACAACAGTTGTTTACGTCCTCCTTGCAGACGCGAGGCATCAGATTTCCCAACCATGCAGCTGGATGTTTTTGGATATCTCATTGATCAAGAGAATGAGAACGGTGCATCTGAAACTCACAGTCTGAAGCAAAAATTTAAAGATTTAGAAAATTGTGTGACGGGCAAATATTGTAATGTGGAAGATGCTTTTCCTGTTGCATCAGTGAATAGACCAGGGAACACTTTAATCGACATGGAGCTTAGCCCTAGATTAACTCATTTAATTGAGGAAGGCATTGTCCCGGAGTCGCCTATGCCAAAACTTGATTGTCGTGCTACAACTGAAAAGGAAATTTCTACAGTGTATGTATCTAAGGATGATGAGTACTCTAAAATGCAATCAAATAACCTTGTAAGTAATTTGCTTGTGCAATCTGATGTCGTTGTAGATGCACCCTGTCAGGACAAGCCACTTCTGACACATCACTACCTTTCATCTCACATTAACAGAATTTCTTGTACGTCTTCCAATGAAATTAACATTTGTGAAAATGAAAGGTTAAGACTGCAAAGTGTCATGAATGGAGAAAAAACTGAAAAGATGATGGAATCCCCATTAAATGAGGCAGTCCAGACTCCTTTAGCTAATGCAACAAGCCGAAGTTCCAGTGAGGACTGGAAGCTGAATTCTGGTGAGGCATCAAATTCTTTCTTCCAAGCTCCTAAATATAAGCGGTTACGCAAGTATGGAGATGTAGTCAGAAAGCTACCTGTAAAAGCTTTAGACGAAAGATATGACACAGTTGAAGCTGCTTTTCATGTGAATCCAGAAAAAGATCTCAAGCCTAGTAGAGGTGCAAAGAAATATTGATATTGCTCTTCCATTCCATGTTTAATGTTCTTTCTTTATCAGTATTACTTCATAAATTCTTCTGAAGGATCTTAAGCTTTTATTATGGTTTCGTGATTATGAGTCTAATATAGAAGCTATGCTAACCAAAACATCTTTTTTGAAGTTAATGTGATGTAGTTATCTTAAACGCAGGCAAGAAAAAAAGGGAAATGGAACATGTTCAGGCCTTCATTGAAGTGGAAGCCGAGTAAGGAATCCACCCCATTTTCTGTTTGAGTAAACAAGAAAGTGGTTTTTGTACTTTAATGCTATTTTTCATATTGCTTACTGTAGGATTTTATATAATTTGCAATTGGTATATGAGTTTTCACGCATACATCTACACCCTTCGCCCTTTCCATGTTTATCTTATTTTGGAAGCATTGGGTTAATTAACTTTCTTTGGTTTTCCCTTTTCATGCTTATTTACTTTGTATGCACTGGGATGCTTAACTTTGCTCTGGTTCCCCTAAATCCTAACTTCTATTGTTCAGGGTGTCAGAAGATGCAACTGTTTCACAGGATGAGGTACTTGATGAAAGGAATGATAAATATGATGATAGCTTCATAGATGACAGAATAAATACCACAGAAGGATCTTTACAAGCTGAAAATAATGGAGATGATATGATGGCTTTTTATAGGTACTTAGTATGTTTTCTATGCTCATGTACATACAAGCATCCATCATAACTACTTTTTGTATATTCTGCAGAGGTTTATTTGAATCAATTACCATCTCTTTTAAGTTTTATCCTTCATCAGATTTGCAAATGAGAAGTCCAAAGGTTGTAGCTTATACATAAATTGGTTTTACTATAGGTTAGTTGTTTTGCTATAACAAGTTAAGTGGCTTGAGGTGAACTCTAGCATTAGGTTTTGACCTTAGTTTGGTTGGAAGTGTACGTGAAATGAAGCGTAATGTTGGAAATCACCTTCAAAAAGATACTTGAATAGGGAGCTGAAATCACTCTCAAGGCTTTTCTTTTTTGTGTATGGAAACAAAAACTGTTTTTATTTGGAATTGCTTTTTTGTTTTATAGTGTTATTTGGAATTGTTACTTATAATATTTTACGTAATCTATATAGATGATTATAGTATACAGAAAATATTTTGAATTTTTTTTATTTTTTTGCAGAGGTTTTACTGTATAAATTATAAGAACTTGTTTTATAGTTGGACACAATTCGTAGAACTGAATCATATCCGCAACCATGTCCATCACCTCTGCCCCAGTTGAAATAGATTTTTAATTATTTAAAAATCCTACCCCTAACCACACACATTTTACGTACATATATGGTTTATTTAGTTAGGTTTACATTCGAATTAGTTATTGACAGGTTACTTCAATAAGCTGATTATATATTTTTATGCTCTGTACCTAAATGGAACTCAGGACATAGCAGAAAAGTATCACAAGTTCACAAGTTTAGAGCGAGAAAAAAGAAATAAGTTGAACTCACGCCTCTGAAGCCCATCTCACCTTCAGAAATCAGTTTCAATCACTTCAAAATGCAACTTGTATTAGGTTGACCCAAGGTATAGAGAAATGAAAATTAACGGTAAAATGTGTCATGTAATTCATTGTTTATTTACTTATTTTTTTATCAACAGTTAAAATATTTTACTGTATTATGGGTTTCAAAGTCTCCACAAAGATGCGTGATATATAGGGGAATTAATAGCTAACAGGATAGGTGAATGAAGAGAGTTCCTCTGGTTGCTTCAAATATTCACGTCTTGTTTATTCCAGCATTAATTGTGGAAGATATTTTAGGGTGTTTTATGATAGATCATGAAGTCCCAACCAATTATTGCCAAAGAAGAGACACCAATAGTGTACGAGATATTATAGGAGTAGCAGCGTAGCTATAGTAAATGAGAAAGAACTATTGCAGAAAGATACGTGAATAGGTAAAAGTACCTAACATGGCTTACAAACCGTTCTAAAGGATTGAACTGAACTTTATCTAGCATTAGCGTCTGGAACAAGTTTATCTAGCACGCATTATAATTTCGATTCTAGTAGTTTTTCTTTCTTTTTTTTGATGTAACAATTGTAGTGGTTGGAACATAGCAAGTTCAGCCTCTGTTATCTTTGTCATTTTGCGTTCCCCAAGATCTAAATCAGCCATGGGTGTGTTCTATGTATGAACTGTCCTGTTTTTTGAATGTTCTTGTCTTCGGAATTCATTTTAATTAAATTAATTGACAAAGTTGACAACTTTACGCAGGCGTTCTCTGCTTTCCCAGTCATCACCAGAATCTCCAAGAAAATATCTGGCTGCATCACGTGAGTCCATTTCTTCCGGAACAGTTGGAAGCTGTTCATCCGAGAAGATTCATGATCCTATGGAAACACCACTGTATAGATCTCAATCTTTAAATCAACTCAATGGTAGCAGTTCTGTAATCAGAGGCGTCGAATTGGGAAACCCGGAGAGATATTCCAATAAATTAGACAGCAGGAAAAGGAAGCTAACCTTTCAACCAGCTGACATAATACCAGAAGAGAGTTCTCAGCTTCAGACCGATCATGCAGAAAATGCATCATTTGATCATCTGGGTGACGATGAGTTTTATCAGGCTCTTGATCTTGATGAGGTAGAAGCTCAAGCTACCAAGCTTTTACAAGTTCGATCAGAAATACCTTCAAGCAAAACACAAACAGCATTTAATGATCATTCGGCTACAATTCATACTGACGTGCAGAGTGCGAGCAGCTTCATGTGCTCACCTTCATTTGATTTGGGACTCTGAGGATGTTTGTTCCATGTAATTCTTTCACGGTTCATCTATTGGAAAATTTATCGAATTCAGTGATTATTTTGGATAAATCAGAGCTTAGTTCCAAGAGTTTAAGTTAAAAACATCAGTTTTCCATAGGCGAAAGCATCAGAAAGACAGTTGTCATATATCTGGGCTGGATCGTCTCAAGAAGTGTACCACAGGAATATCCTTTATGTTATTATTCCAAGATTTATGAGGTATTTATCTGAACAACATATTTGCCTGCAGAATTCCAGCTCTAGTATATATTTGCATCATAAGAATCCAATTTATATCACAAGATGTATATAGGAAGAATGAGATCTGATAAGCAATGGGGGAATTCCTGTTGATCTTCAATTATTTTTGGCTTGAGAAGTAATCTTATTGTAGCCACCTTCTAGTATGTTCTCCCAATTAGTGTTGTAAAGACAGGATAGTCTGATTTCACTCAAAACTGGAATGCATAATAAATTGAATCAAATCATTATGAATTAACATATTTTCATGATTTTTTTTTTTTACATTGTGAACTGAGCTGTATATAAAAGCAATAAAAAATTATAAAAAATATTTCATTTTAGATCCTCCTTGAGGATGCTATAAAAGCAGAGGAGAGGCATATCTCTTACCAATTACAATCACCTAATATCACTATATGTGCTAGATAATTGGTAGTACTATTTGTGATTCTGTTTATATATATAATTTTACAAAGATGAATACAAAATATCAATTTAGTAATGCTATGCTTGTCTTGAAAGTCACAATTTTTTGGCATCTCGTGGTTTTCTAGCTTTAGTTGAAGTTTGATCCAGCTTCAAGCCAAATGTGAGAAGAGGTTTTGCAGATTTGAGGGCGGTTTTCAACTCTTAGATTGCTGTATGTTGCTTCGCCATGATCACCGGATAGGTCAATACTCTTCTACCACTCTCATGTAAGACTTTGCCATTGTAGTCTTTGATAAGATATATAATTTTTGCATCCTCATTGCCTTGAAGTAAGCCATCAAGGTTGGGGGAATCCAACGATGAAGTGTTTGAATATGGAGCCCCATAAGGGCTTAGGATCTAAGTGGCTAGTGGACGGATTAAGATCAATTATGCTCGAGATATTGGAGGAATGATCTTCGAGGTTGGTGTTGGTTGTTCATGACCTTTGGTATTTTGAGCTCTCAACATCTAATAGTAAATCTGCAAAGAAAGGGTTAAAAAACATATAGTGCATTTTTGTTGTAGCTCCTCTTGAACTACCTTGTAAATACTACTCTGATAATATGCCAAATGTCTTCTACTACATCGATTCCTAAGAGCAATACTTGAAAGTGATCAAGCTATGATTAGACAACTGGATCACAATAGGAATAGTGTTCTTACACATATATCACACGAGAACATGAATCTTAGGTTGAGTTGAGAGATGTCAGCACCAAGCTCCAATTAAACTCATTCTCGTAAAATTGATTGCGATACAGGGCCGTAGTAGGTATCTTTTGTTTTTTTATAGTAGACTTAAACCAATATGTCCCTCTGAAGATGGTAGTGACTGATAATAACAATTAACTCTTTTGGCCAGCTCCACTACAAATACAAAATTGATCTTTCTAATTTCTCAACTACCCCCCCCTACAAAAAATCTTTGATTTTCCAACTGCATGTTTATGAAAGTCAATGTAGAGGTGGTAAAGAACAACAAGGCCTTCAAATGATATTTGGCTCACAATGTTACAGTAAATTTTTTTCAAAAAATATGAATTAAAATAAAATTATAATTAAATTATAAAAATCCATCACTAATTTTCCCAATATTATATTATCAAAAGATGTGAAATATAAGCATAAGGTTAGTACTGTTATGTTATATTTTACATAGAGAAAAACAATGACAGCCTCTAACCAGCAACACATAACGGGCAGGGCAAATCCCCACCAAATTAGTGGCCTCTGAGCCATTACAAGTCATTTTAGTGCACAAATCACACACATCATTATACATAAAACAAAGAACGGCAATTTGCTACTTTACAACAGATTGAAATAAGGAAACTTTCACCTCTGCAGAGCATCAAGAACTCATCTCCTACTTGAAAAGACGACATCCAACTCCCAAGTTCCAGTATGTTTATTCACATAATCCTTCAGCGCACTGCAGAGGGAAAAAAACGTTCCTTAATTACAATATTTTGAATTTAGAATACCAACTCGGGGTTAATTAATATAGGGTCTCCAGCGCTATACCATAATTCCAAATATAATGTTTAGGTCCTGACTCCCTATGAACATTTCTATTAATTTTAACCATTAACTGCATTATATTAGTAAACCACAACGGGTCATCATGAAAATTTTTAAGAGTAAATTGGTATTTTCACCAGAGTTAAACAGAAACTTTGATGGAAGGACTCACATTATTAAACATAAAGTATAAGATCTAAGTACTAGATTTATTTATCAATAGACCTATTTGTAATGATAATATAACCCTAGAAACCTTACAATAATTTACCCTATAATGTATTTGTCATTAAATCCATAGTATCATGAAGAAGACAGAAACTGCGAAATGTTAAGTAATGTATAAATGATTGTTTCAAAATTGTGTTTGCAACAAAGATTATCTTGCACGAAAAATTTAAAAGCATTTATTTCGATATTTTACCTCTGCATGGGATTTTAGGCCGAACTGAAGGATATAATGCTGTCTTGAAACCTACAGGTTTCTTGGCGGAATCAGGAAAGGGAATGCCTCCAGGGACCAACAGCCCACCACCGTTAGGAAGAAGAATATGCTGGTTGCTGGATTTCACATCTCTATCTTTCTCAGGAGTTTGCTCTTTCTTTCTTTTGACAAATGAAAAGAACTCTGCCACTTGCCGAGCATATCTTGACACAAACACAGAAATTAGTTGAATTAGAGGTTGATGAATAACACCATTATAATTACTAATAGCTTCACGATTAAAAGCACGAGCTATAACACATGAATTTTAAAGGAGTGAAGATGTCATTAGGAATTTTATCCATCCCTCATCGAAAGTATATGTTACAACATATGATTTTAAATTATAATACATTTGTTTAAACTATTTTTAATACCCATCCCTCCCTTACTCCTTCACCAGAAATGCAAACATACATGAACTTAAAGTTATTCCTCCTTCCAGCTTCCTCTCCCTCACTAAGAAGTAAGCTATACATTTTGAAGAACCTGCCCCTCCTTCCCTTTCTCACCAAATACATTATTTATATAGTATTTGAGTATCAAAGGAGGGGGAGGGAGGAACAAAATAATGACAATTCACTCTCTTTCCCTCACAGGGCATTCTTACCTTCAGCTAAGAGAGCTCATACATTTTTCTTTCAAACTGAAGCTTGGGAGGAAGGAGATTATAAGGCATCACATTGTTTTAGGCTTTCCTCCCGTTCATCCCCATGTCACCAAAAGCGTAAGATATAGAACATGGGTTTACGTAGTATTCCCCTTTCTCGTCCCCTCCTCAGTTCTCGAAAATAAGAACCATAGCACAAGAGCTTACAATAATTCTTAATGCCTCTCTCCCTCTCTCCCTCTCTCCATCCCTCCCTCATGAAAAGCACGAATTCTTTAAGTATACTTGGTGGGGACACGACGACATCGGACAATCGATTTATTCCAGGCAGGGTCTACACTCGACATTCGAGATCTCACCACGTGACGTCGATCTGGATGGAGGATTGATATCTGCAGATTTGGCAGCAGGCACGATTGGTGGCTGATCAGTGGATTGGAAATCCCCATTTAAATCAATTTATTGTTTTGAATGAGAATATTCTAATTTTTGGGCTGATTTCGTTTATTTACTTTTTTTTAGACATTCGTATTTGACATGATTGTAATTCTTTTCATTTTCGCATTTATTTCAACATTTATTTCCGTATTTTGAATTTCAAATGTAATAAGCCTATATAAAAGCATGGACTAGTGTTATTTGTTCTTAATTCTGGAATGAAATTATTTGAGCTTGAATATTGCGTGTTATATCCCGGTGAAGGGAAGGGTTGGGGCCTTAGGTGAAAATCCCTAAATACCTTAAAGAAATTTAAGGTATTCCCAACTCTTCTCGATTCTTTTCGCGGTTCTTAAGCTTATTTTAAGTCCAGGCCCCTGCATGTAATTTTTCTAGCCCTAATTCCCCAAACAGAGCCCCGGCTCTGTCTCTGTCGCCGACACCGTGCGCCACGCTCGGCCCTTCGCTCGACCAGCTCGGCCCGCCCTTGCCGTCGTCCGGCGAGCTCGCTGGCCACCGCGGGTCGCCGCCGCCAGCTCGACCCGTGCAAATGATTCATCACCCCCGGCATTGCAGCGCCGTCGCATCTGCCACACTCGCCTGCCTCTGCTATCGCCCCAGGCGGCCTACAGGTCACTGGCAGACGCCGGCAACCTCACCGACGACGCTTCAGCCGCTCTGCTTCACCGCAGGCGCCATCCCTCGCTCGGTTTGACCTCGCCGCACCCGCACCCGCCCTGTTTGCTGCCGCCGCTCTGCCGCCTTCCCTCCCCTGTTCTGCCACCCTTTCACTGCCCACTCAGCTTAGGAGATTCTGCCTCGCCGCTCGTCGGCCTTGGCACCATCAGCTTTGGTCGTTTTGACTCGTTCCTGTGGTAATGGAATCTCGACTTGAGGTAAATCTGATCATCAACTAGATATTTCGAATATCTTGCGAGATCTTGTAGTGGCGTCTGCTATTGGGACTGTTTGATTTGCTCACTTGTGTGACCTGAACATTACTGTGATTAAATTGCTATTGGATAATATTACATTGTGAGAATGCCTATATTACTGCGTACCCTGGCTTTGACTTGTTGAGATATAGTTGCCCTAAATTATTTGGTAAATTTACTAGATATCATTTAGGCTTGTTTCTAAATCTTTGAAATCGATTTACTTCTCGAACCTGTGATTTCTTAATTATTACATAACTATCAACAATATTCCTGGATAAATTTTATGTTCATCTGTTAAATTATTTACTGATCCCTAATTAGGATTACATTACGCATATTGTCCCGCATCAATACTCCTTCCCTCAGACACACTTCTATAGCGTGAGCTATAGCACAAAACAATTTAATTTAAAAAGGAGAGAGGGGCACAATAATTATAATTCTTTCCCTCTCTTAACAGTACTTCCCTCCATCCCTCCCTCACCAAAGTTGAGTTACAGCACACAAGTTTAGAGCATCCACTCGCCTTCCTTCTTTTTGAAAACATGAGCAACAACGCTTGAATTTCAAAAGAGGAAGAAATGAAAGCATTAACAGAAATTTCCACCGTTTCCCTCTCTCTCTCATCATAAATAAGTATGAGCTATAGACCATAAGTTTTATTGTTATCTTTTATTTTTTTAAAATTTTATCTGTCCCCCTCCTTAGTAACTAAAAAAGTGGGGTATAAGACATCATTTGAAGAAGAAAATGTGGTAGACATTAATAATAATTTTCTCCCACTCTCCGTCATTGTCACCAAATTCACGAGCTATAATACATCGAATTTAAATTATTTTTATGCCACTTCCTCACAAAATGGTGAGCTATATGTACCACAAGTTTTAAAAAATTCTTCCCTTTGTCTCTCACACTTCTATGTCACTAAAAGTGTGCGTTTATAACACGTCCTTTAAGGGGTGATAAATAGACATTAATAATAATTTTCTCCCTCTCCCCACTTCAACAAATTCATTAGCTACCTCACATCAGCTTTAAATTATTCTGTATCTCCTTCCCACCCGTTTTCACTGAAAATGTGAGCAACATACATATGACATGAATTTTAAATTTTAGATGCCTCCATCTACCTTCCTCACCAAAGTATGACTGTACCACATAACTTTTTAAAGTATGCTTCCAAAGTCCCTCCCTCCTACCTTTCCTAACCAAACGCATGAGCTATTCCTCCCTTCCCTCACTAAAAACGTGAGTTATTGCACATGAAATTTAAAGGGAGGAAGGAGATTTTAAAAATAATTCCCTCCCCTTCCATCCCTGTAATACAATAAGAACAACCTCCATCCCTGCAAAAGGAACATGAAAATGGAAAAGGAACATGTTCCAGAGATTGGGGAGAACATCACTCAAGAGAACCACTGTGTAGGTGAAAAGTTCAGAAGTTAAGTTGTCAACTTACTGTCTTTTAGCTTCAACATCTTTGCTAAAATCAACATTTGGCTCACAATCCAGTACCAATGCAGGAACCTACTCATTAAAAGTGTAAGAACACTAGTCAGTTGTAGAAAGTTAGACAATAAAGGTCTATGGAAGTGTCATTCATAAGAGTTACCTTCTGAATGCTTGGGTGCATATGGTTTCCCTCCAGGTAGAATACACGGCCTATTATGTCAGGATGCATAGAATTATCCATGTGCAAAGGTAATTGGCTAACTGAAAGCACACCATGGTTTCCACCTTTAAAGGGGAATAGCCAGCTTTCATGTTTCTCATGCAAGTCCCTTAAATAATCCAACGTCACTCCAACCTCTTCTTCCCTCTTACGCTGCATCATTCTCTTGTGGCAGATATCAGGGCTAGCTCTAAGATAAATGAAGCCATCAGGGATAAGCCCAGGCAAGCTCGATAAAACAGGATCAAACCATGAGTCATAAATGCTTATCTCCATCTCGTTCATCCAATTTGCTTCATGGACAGCTCGAACAAATACCTGCAAGGATATAAAATGCAGGCAAATATAACTTAAAAATGTCACATAATGCGGAAGCTGATTCGAACATTTAAAAAAGTTTGTGCTACAAAAGGTTGACAAGAATAAACAAACTTAAAACTCATTCGAATTTTAAGAAGATTGAAAATCAACTTAAAATTTCAAATTGGATTGTGTCAAACCAATTGATTTTGAGCCAATCTCTAATTTGTCAAGGCTCACTCAAAACTCCAATTCAAGCTGGCTAAAAAATAATTATTGAATATAAATTCTTTCCAAGGATTTTACCTGTGTTAAAAGAGGAAGACCAAACAAGATAGTAAGAAACAAGGATCTCACATATTTAGAAATAAATAAGGACTTATTATTTAATAAAGTGTAATAAAAATAAAGAATTCATGTAACTGACCCCACCTAGTAGGATAAAGGCTTGATTGTTGTTGTTGTAAATATTTTCCAAATATAACTATTCATAACTTATAACTTCATATCATTAACTATTCAAGCCTTTGGTCTAAAATACCATCTTAGGCTCTTAGATAAGTCCAATCATCTCCCAAACTTGAGGTACTAGGTTTAAACACCTCCCAACTTATAAGATGAAGTTGGCTCAAACTCAATTCCATCTTAGCTCAAAAACAGAGACACTTTGATTCTGAAATCGAGCCAGGACCGAGCCAAATTTGAACAAATTCATCTCAAGAACTTTTGATTTCATGCCTTGCTCAAAATTAAATCATTGTATTTACAAAAAAGGATAAACTACATAACATTACCATGAAGGTCCACGCTTACAAAATTTTAATATTTGGATCCTTGAATTTTAATATAATCACAACATGAGTCTTTTTTAATTTTTTATTATTAAAATTTTTTAAAATTCCAATTCTACCTCTCTCTCTTTCATTCCCCAACTCTCTCTCCCATCTCTCTCGCTCTCTTTGGCAGGGTCGTCGATGGCAAATGCAGGCGGGGGACGCCAACTGGTGGAAAGGGCCACATGCTCCCTCCCTCTCTCCCTCCCTGTTCATTCTCTCCCCCTCTCTCTTTCTCTCCCTAATCTCTCTCTCTAGTCTAACTCTCTCTTTGGCAAGGCAATCGACAGCGAAGGGAGACCGGATGCAAAGATCATAGAGAAAGGGTAAAATTGAAATCTCAAAAAACTTAATAATAATTTTTTTTTTAAAAAACCCATTTAATAATTATATTAAAATTTTAAAATGTAAGGACCTAGATATTAAAATTTTGAAAACATGGACCTGCATCATATTATGCCCAAAACTTAGGGATCCAACTGTAATTTACCCAAAAAAATTTGTCAACCGCAGCTGTTGTACAGTAAGCTAACAATTGCAACTGCAATTGTATAAGTTTACCATTCTATCACTGAAGACACTTCTTTCCATCAGCCTAAGAGGCTTGATACCACCAGCAGATTCTCTTTCCTGCATAACCCTCGTAACAAACACATAATTCTGAAAGGTATATGCATATCTCTTTGGCTCAGCATAGAATGCGCCCAGTATGTTGAAGTGATCAGGTCCAATATCCTGCCATTTGGAGATAGGCTCTGGTACAATCTCAACAAGATCACGTAATTCAATTGTTTCGTTAGCAATCCTTTGCAGGAAAGTAGTCTTTCCCACACTGATATTGCCTTCAACACAGAAGGTTAAGCGTTTTTTCTGTGTAAGCTTAACATCCAAGTCACAACCTTCTTGCTTTAACTCTTCATCAACACTCTCTCTAATGAAAGAGGTTATACTCTCAGCATGATTCTTGTGGATGATACCTACAGAACTCTGAAGAAAGTAGACCATATTCTGGTTGGATTTGCCATGAAACTGCACAGATGGAAAGAGAAGAATCTAATATTAGAGATTCACGACAAGACAAACAACTAGTATCATCCTTTACTACACAGAACATGAATTTCAATATTTACATATATATATATAAAGAGGGATTTACACATGTGCCACAATAAAATTGTCTATTTATAAAATTAATCATGTTTAAAGTTAGGGATGAAAGAGATATGGCCATTCACACATCTAGAAAATCTGCCTACATCACACATCAAACTCCTCAAAGTTTCAGAAAACATCTTTATTTACATACACAACATCGAATGCTATGAGAAACAAAATACTTTTCTGAAAAGAATATGCTGAAAGCACTTAATGATCAAGTTGAAAACCGTGAAGCGTTATGAGCATATATATTTAATATTATGATTAATCGAACAACTATATGTGATCACTAGTAACCAGGGTTACAAAAAAATGTAAAGACAAAGTGAAAAACTTCTTCAAAGAAGCTACATGAGATGCCTGAACAAAGGACTTTGTACTAGAAGAGAGTCCTCATTAATTGCTGCAATGATGATCATGAATCAGGGGCAACTGAAATTCCAGAATTTAGATATCAATGTAACCTCTGGAAGACCAATAAAAGGAATCTTGATGTATATTAATATAGAAGAATTTCTGA
Organism: Apostasia ramifera; assembly: GCA_019297695.1. Classification (NCBI taxonomy): domain Eukaryota; kingdom Viridiplantae; phylum Streptophyta; class Magnoliopsida; order Asparagales; family Orchidaceae; genus Apostasia; species Apostasia ramifera. The sequence goes on from JAEMOT010000289.1 coordinate 460,737, forward strand.
TGAATCTGTACAAATGAATTCTCATGTGTAAATAATGAGAATAAATAGATGCTAGGGCTTAAGCATAGAACTTATTTAGATCATCTCCGCTCCACGTCCTAAGGAATTGAATGCCCTCAGAAGTCATAAGATAGTACGCATTAGGTCCCGCAACCTTGCGCACGATGTATGGGCCCTCCCAGTTGAGTTCAAATTTGGGAAGTCCCAAGTTGTTGCCAGCAAGTAGTCGTCGTTTGAGCACTAGATCGCCCTGGGCGAAGTCTTTGGGGTTGACCCTGCGGTTGAAGTATCGTTCACCTCGGCATTTATGCTACAGACGTTTGAGCGCGACCAACTGCCTTTTATGTTCTAAGAGATCCAAATCAACCCGCCGTGAATCATCGTACTCGTCCATCCAAGTTTGTAAATCTTCGGGATTGAAGTTGGCGGTTGCCTCCACTCTGGGGGAGTAATGTTCCAGCTCAACAGGTATAACAGCATCCATCTCGAAGGCCAGAGAGAAAGGAGATTCCTAGATTAGTGTGAGGATGCCAAACGGAGGCATACTTGAGATTAATTTGGTATTTGCCATAGAAATTGCGGATCAACTGATTGGCGAAGGGAGTGCTGTTATCTGTGATAATTACCATGAGCACACCATATCTACAGATGATGTTTGCCCATAGGAAATTCTCGACATTCTGAGCAGTGGGTTGAGCAAGAGGCTTTGCTTCTATTCACTTTGTGAAGTAGTCAACAGCGACTAGCACCCACTTGTAGCTCCGGATGGCGGTAGGCATTGGCCCCAAAAAGTCGAGCCCCCAAACGGTGAAGGGGCAAGATGAGTTGATGGGCCTGAGGTAGCCAGCAGGTTGCCTTTGCATATCAGCGTAGTACTGACATTGAGGACATTTCTCCACAAATGCTTAAGCGTCTTTGTGGATGTTAGGCTAGAAGAATACCTGGCGCAGGATCCGCATGACCAGACTTCGGCCTCGAGCGTGAGTTCCGCATTCCCCTTTGTGATTGGCCTTCATGATTTCTTGAACTTCTTCAGGCCTCAAGCATTCAGTGAGTGGTCTGGTGTAAGATCTTCTGTATAGTTCCTCGCCAATGAGGATGTATTAAGCGCATTCGAGCTTCAGCCTTTTTACTTCTTGTTGGTTGCTGGGTTGGGCTCCATTCTTCAAATAATTGATGATTTTATCCATCCAGCAAGGTGGATGATCAGAGCTATGTATCTCTGCACACTCGTAGCTGAGCTTTTCGAATGTTTGATGCTGATGAAAGTCGGGGAGCCCCCCTTTAGCTAGATGATCTTTCACCTGGTTCTCCTCCCTAGGAACATGCGTTAAGGAGAATTTGTCGAACTGGGAGATCAAGGATTGGGTCGTCACTAGATACTTCTTTAAAACTTTGTCCTTTGTCTCGTAAGTGTGATTCACTTGATTGACAACCAACAGTGAGTTGCTGAATACTTGTATATGCTTCACTGACATCCCGAGGGCAAACTTCAATCCCGCAATAAGAATTTCGTATTCTGCCTGATTGTTGGTAACTTTGAACTGAAGAGTTACCGCTCAATGTAAGGCAACTCCCATTGGGCTGGTTAGAAGGATTCCCACTCCTTGAGATTGAAGTCCGGAAGCACCATCGACGTGGAGAGACCAGGGTATGACCTTGCTTTTAGTGGGCAGTGGCTCTGAAGTGGAAAGTTCAGCAACAAAGTCGGTCAGCGCTTGAGCCTTGACCGCCGTCCGCGGAGTATATTTAACATCGAACTCGCCATGTTTGATGGATCATTTGAGGAGCCTTCCTGAAACTTTGGGAGTGTGCAATATCTTTAGAAGGGGATGATCAGTGATCACCTGGATAGTATGCGACTAGAAGTATGGAAGCAACTTTCTTGATGCCATCAAAAGAGCAAGAGCAAGCTTCTTCAGTGTGGAGTACCGAGTCTCAGTGTCAAGAAGTATATGACTAACATAGAAAATAGGGCGATGGATCCCCTTATCATCGTTCACAAGGAAAGCCGAGACTACTGCATGATACCCCTAGATAAAGAGACAGAACCTCTCCTGCATTAGATGCCACAAGCATTGGTGTAGTGGTAAGGTATTTCTTCAACTCCGCAAAGGAAGCTTCGCATTCATCAGTCCACCGACCTTTTTTGCCGTTGCGAAGACATCGGAAGAATGACAAACACCGATCACCAGCCTTGAAGATGAACCTCCCCAGACTGTTGATCCGTCCTGCCAGCTTCTGAATCTCCTTCAATGATCGGGGGGGAGGCATGCTGAGAACCGCCGATATCTTGTCTGGGTTGGCTTCTATCCCTCTAGCCGATATCAGGTAGCCCAAGAACTTTCCTGAAACAGCACTAAAAGTACACTTGGCAGGATTGAGCTTGAGGTTGAACCTTCGGAGAGTGTCGAATGTCTCTCTGAGGTCAGCAAGATGTTCCTCCATGCTCCGACTTTTGACCAGAATGTCGTCAACGTATGCTTCAAGATTCCTCCCCCTTTGATTTTTGAAGACGACGTCGATTATATGCTGGTAAGTGTCGCCGACATTTTTAAAACCAAAAGGCATGATGTCATAGCAGTAGGTTCCGTAGTCGGTGATGAAGGCAGTTTTCTTTGCGTCTTCTTTGACCATCCGGATTTGATGATATCCAAAAAAAACATCCAGGAAGCTCATGACATTGTACCCAGAAGTGCGGTCTACCATCATATCGATGCGCGGAAGAGGATAGGTGTCTTTGGGACAAGCTTGATTGAGTGCTCGGAAGTCCACGCACATCCTCCACTTCCCATTGGCTTTCTTTACCATAACAACGTTGATAAGTCATTGAGGGTATTGGATTTCTCTGATGTATCCTGCCTTCAACAATTTGTGAACTTCCTCCTCTATGGCGCTGTGTCTTTCCCCTGCCATGACCTTCCTCTTTTGTTTTATAGGGGTCGCATCAGCGGATACATTCAAGTGATGCTCACAGATAACCCTGTCCACTCCTGAGATGTCTTTAGGAGACCACGCAAAGACATCCATATACTTAGAAAGCAAAGCAGTGGTGTCTGCTTGCTGATTTGCATTCATAAAAGAAGATATATTTACAAGTTTAGAAGAACTTTCTCCCCCCACTAGTACATTGATAACCCCCTCTTGTGGTACGACAGGCTCTGACTCCCTGGGGTCCAATTGATCAACCACGAGCTGTGCGGCGATCTGGAAACATTAGGTTGCCTGCCCAAAGTCTCCTCTGACAGTGACAATGCCGCTAGAGGTAGGAAACTTCGCGCAGAGGTGAGGCATAGAGATCACCATCCCGAAGGAGTTGAGAGTGGTCCTCCCAAGGATGGCGTTATAGCCTGACTTAGCTCTGATGACAGTGAAATTCACCATGTTCATGGCGTGGTCGTTGTCGCAGAAAGAGACCGACAGAGAGATGAATTCGAGTGGCTGAACCCTTCCTCCGGAGAAACCGAGCAGAGTGGTTCCTGCACGAAGGAGGTTCGTTCCTTTGAGCCCCATCTAGAGGAAGGCGGACTCAAACAAGATGTCAGCAGCGCTTCCTGAATCGAGGAGTACTCGCCGAACGTTGAAATCGGCGACACGGGCAGTGACCACTATCAGGTCATTGTGAGGGTTGCCTTGACAGGGACGGTCTTCATGACAGAATGTGAGTGGGATGGAGGAAGAGGGTTGATGAGAGATACCGCCAACCTCTATCACCTGGCGGTGAGCAGTGAAAGGATCAACGCTGAAGATTGCGTTGATCGTCCTTGCAACTGGGGGGAAGGACCGCATCGGCTGACTGGAGCCTGGCGGTGGTGAGACCCGAGTCGGAGCCCCCACGTCTGCTGGGACCTTGCCCTCCTGGCAGTATTGAATGTAGACGCCATCAGCATGAACTCTTCAAGTTTGCTCTGATCCGCCAGCTTGTTGAGCAGGGCCCTCAATGCAGGGCACTTGTGAAGCTTGTGCCCGTAGTTCTCATGGAACTCACAGTAGTTCTCCGGATCCACTCCGGCCGGCGGTGCTGGTTTGGGTCCTGCAGGACGAACCCAGCCTTGCCTTACGGCTGCCGCATACACTTCAGTAAGTGGCCGGGAGAAGAAGTGCTTTTGCTCATGGGTCGGTCGTGGCCTCCTTTCGTCCCTGCCCTGGTTCTTACCTCTACGGTTTATTTTGGACGATGGTTCATCGCCCCGATGTTTCCTCTTCGTCTCCTTCTTGGCTCTGGAAACATCGGGGGGAGAAGCCTCAGCATCTTCCAGCAACACGAACTGGCTGGCCCTGGCAACCAGCTCTGGGTAGCTCCGAGGTTTCGCCAGCTGTAGGGACTTGGACAAGTCCCAGCTCTTAAGACCCCTCCGATAGTTGTGCATGGCCACAGCAGGGTCGACATCTTCTGCTTCTCCTACTGCGGCGAAGAAGCGGTTGATTTAGTCCCGCAGACTTTCCTTCTCGGCCTGCTTGATGTTGGCGAGCACCATGTCGGAGACAACCATTTGTGTCCGGCAGATGAAGCGGGCGATCAACTCCCACTTCAGATGCTCATAGGAGCAAATGTGACCCTGGATAACTTGACGAACCAGCTGAAAGCCGCTCCTTTCAGAGTGTTGGCCAAGAGGTGGCATTTCGTGGCTTCATCGGGTTGGCGATAGCGGACAGCGACGTCGAATCCCTGAATATGTTCACGGGGGTCAGCAGCACCCCTGTAGGCTTCAAGTCGGGGTGGCCTGAAGTCTTCTGGGACTGGCGCCTGCCGGATAGCATCAGGAAAAAGGGCATTGCTATCCAGCGGGCCAAAGAAGGGATCAAGTCCGTATTGGAGGGCCTGAGCACCTGGGAAGAAGGGACTTTGTCCAGTGAGGAAAGGAGGGAAAGCTGGAGGAAGGAAGGTAAGCTGTGGAAGTGGACATGGTGGAAGAGGATTTTGGTGGACTTCCTGAGGAGGAAGAGGGTGTCTAGGCGGCTGAGAAGAGCCAGACGACTGGACAGAAGGTGTCGCGACCGGCGGGAGGGGAATAGAAGCCGCCGCAACCGGTGGGAGAGATGTCGGGCCCGCTGTAACCGGCGGGAGAGGATCACGGGCCGCCACAACCGGCAGAAGAGGATCAAGGGCCGTCACAACCGGCGAGAGAGGATCACGAACCGCCTCAACCGGTGGGAGAGGCGTATGCGGCAGTATGACAGCGCAAACTGGCTGAGTCTGCCTAAGAATCACGGCCTACTGGGCTGTAAGGCTAGTAACTAGGTCGGTGAGGTTCGCCAGCATCCCCTGCAATTCTAAAATGCGGGTACCTCTGGGGGGAGAAGTAGATCCAGCGCGACGCCGGGATGTTGAAGCTGAAGCTTCATCACCTGGCGCCCTGACAGAAGGTTCACCTGCATGTGTGCTGCGGACCGCAGAGTTGGTTTTGCGCGTCCTGACCACCATCTTCTCGAGGTCTCAATGGAAGCACCAGAAAATGTTGACGTGGGAAGTAGGGGGTCCGAAGAGAGAGAGAGTCCCGAGAGACAGCGATACACAGAAAGCTAAGCCTGATGATTAAGGCCTAAATGAGAGTAATACGCATCTAGAACAGCACATGGGGATTTAAGGTGGTTCAGGGAGAAAATCCTCTACGTCCACCGAGCGATCAGCAATAGATGATTGCACTAGAAAAAGAAAAGGGGTGATCGAAAAGACCAGTACAATGAACTAAAAGAAGAAAGAGAGCTTCCTTATCTTGAGCTCTTAGTACAAGGATGATAGAAAAGAGATCCTCCGATTCCAAGAAAAGCCCTCCAAAAAAAAACCTGCTCCTTGAAGCCTGTTCAAGGGTATTTATAGGCAGGAGATAGTGGAGCTCAGTCCGAATTTTCCGAAAGAGGATGAAATATTCAACTGCTGAGTCCACACTGGTGGTCCCACCGCTGCCGGCCACCGGAGGAGCCAAAAGTAATGGAAGGAGAGCTTGGCTTCTTGATATTGGCAATTCTTCTAAGGGTCCGTGATAGCTGGAGCACGCGGGCCCTTGGTTTGCGTGACTGGAAGAAGCATGCCGCATTGGAAACGGTGCAGTCGTGGCATGCCCGCAGCGACAGATGCAGCTGGGAAACATCGTCATCGATGTTACTGGGAGATGATCTTGAATCGTCGTGGACGATGTTTGGCCGAACCCTCGTGACCGAGGTTTGAGATCTGCAAGAATACTAATAATAATAATAATAATAATAATAATAATAATAATAATAATAATAATAATAATAATGGGGTTAGCGCTCCCACTGCGCGACGTGTACGGCTGAGATGCAGCGTTGGAACCACGTGTTAATAAAAGTTAATTATTATGTTGGGATATGTGAGGGATGTGCTAAAGTTAGTTATTATGTTGGAATATGTGAGGGATGTGATATAAGTTAGTTATTATTTTAGTAATTGTGTAGAATGTGAAATAAAATTAATTTTTAATATTAAATTTTATGTGTGATGTGATATGCCTGGTTAAAATTAAACCAGGTTAATTTTTAACGGCTAAACAAACGAGGCCTTAAAGTTGAATTTTTATAATATTATTTTCAGTAGTATCAAGAACATTTGAAAATATAAAAATATAATTAATTTCAAGAAAATTTAAAGATATTTTTGAAATTCATATAATAAAGTATATTATTAAATTATTCTAATCTACCATATGAGCTACATTATAAATATGAGAATATAGCACATGTATATAATTGTTGTATCCTAACGTATCTGTATCATATGTTTTTAAGTTCGTCGTATCGTCATATCCATAATATCATATTATAATCGTACTTCATAGGTTGATTGCAATACTTCTTTTATACAAGCCTTCCAATTTCTTCCATAAAGCATAAGCTAACTCTTCCTTGGACACCAAGTCAAACACACTTTCATCTAAGGAAGCCTTTTCGTCAAGGTCCTTCCATTCTACTGCCTCCATCTTCTCTAGTTTCTTTTTGATGCCCAATAGAGGTAGGTGTACTTCCATCTTAGGAAATCTCAAATCCTTTGCCTCAACATACTGTAGTTGATTCCACTCGGACCCACCATCCTAGTAGTCATTCTAGAGTTCATCAACTTCATAATTGCAATAAAATAAGCTCTGATACCACTTGTTATTGACACGAAAGAAGCGCAAAACTTCGTTGAAGAAAACTTCGTCCGACAAAGACATCCAAACACTGTACTCAAGTTTTCTATTACAATCCTTCGACCAGAGAATAAAACGAGCAACTGTGGAATAGCACTTCTAAGACCTTATACTGATTGTACGATAGAAGCCTACAACATTTAAGGTGAATGATGAACAACCTAACAGTTACCACAAGCTAAACAACTTAGTTGAGATAGGATTTGGTTTATATGAACCTCTTCGGTGATTCAATGAAGAGAAATACGGGTCTTCATCTAAGTTTCACTACTTACATGAAAATAGAGATCTCTTTCTATTCTTTTCTTCTTTGACAACATCACCCCCTACTTTAGATCGACAATGCTAGACTTAACTTCTTGACAAAGATCTCCTGATGCTCTTATAGTAGACTATGGATTTCACGTCGATAGTCTTCCTTAATAGTTTTCAACATGAAATAATAACAGTATTCGATGTGATCTTCCAGAAATAACCTCACATTTCGTTGTCCCACGTGAGCACTTCCTCTAGTAGTTCGATTAGCGTCTAATGTTGCGCTGCTCCACAACAATTAGGAAGGTGTACTTGGTTACTCCCTGCAATCATCTAAGATCCCTAGGATTCTAGAAGCACATCTTATTCGACGAGAAAGCCACTTCTCAATGAATATTTGAATGAGCAACTCCTCAAAATTAGAGGATCTCTATGAAGCTCGATGACAATCCTCAAAGATTGCTTTTTCAAGGACTTCTTCAAACAGGCTGCAAAAATCCAATCTGAATGTAAATGTTTCCTTCATCAGGGTTTCCATTAGCATAGGACCACACCTTGGCTATGAAGATTTTGTTCGTAGCACATCTTCATTCAAGTATTTCAAACCTTAGGTTAAATCTTAAACTTGAATCTTCGATCGACGTTTCTAAAGGCCTAGTTTCAACTCAATAAAATAAAGTCACTGAATTTTGTGATGAATCTAAAATGGTAATAAAATAATAATTGTGACTTTTTGAGGCATGATCCAAATCGAGAAGGTTTCTTCAACAAGCCTTCATGACTTCCAAGGGATTCCCAGTCAACAAAAGAAAGTGAAATGATTGAGATAAATATATAACCTTGTCCCTGTACAGCTGCTTCAGCTGAGAAACACCAAGAAACCCCTTGTCCACCAGCTTCCGCAAATTCCTCGGCCCAACTCCGGGGATCGTCAGAAGGTCCACAGTCGCCACCAACGAGCCACCGGAGCTCGCACTCCTTTGCCTCCTAAGTGGCCGCACGGCTCGGCCCATCTCACCATTACCGGCCTCCAAGTCTTCCTCCTCTGCGCCGCTATCCTCCGCCCTCTTCCCGTCATCGGCGCCAATGATGCCCACTCCGTTCTCCGGACTCCTCAAACCCCGCGAAACACTTAATCCCCTCTTACTGCTGCCGGAAATCAGCCAATCTGGGCGTGGATCGGATAGCTGTGAACTGCGCCCCAAGGGGCGGCGTTCGTCAACTTCGCGGACACAGCGGTAGCCTGTAGACTGTTGCCGAGCAATGGCGCGGTCGACACTGGTACAGTAGGAGGCGAGAGAGGTGGGATTGGCTCGGAGATGGAGGGTGCAAAGCATAGAGAGCTTACAGATGGGAATGAAGAAAGTAAGACCAGTGCCTCCGCGCCAAAGCTTTTGCATTGCATGCTACGCCGGTGGTCATGAATGAGAAGGTCGGAGAGGAGACCCTGGGCGGGTTTTGGCTAGCGCCGTAACCCCTACGGATTAGGGTTTTCGAATGTTTTGGCGGAAGAGCTTCGCGAGAGAGAGAGAGAGAGAGAGAGAGAGAGAGAGAGAGAGAGAGAGGCGCCGGAGCGGCCCCGAATGCCGAGGCGCGCAAATTGAGAGCGGGACATGCAAATTCTAATGGCACCACTGTCGCACCCACATTTTAACCCTGATTACATACAAGTTCGTTCCATAGCTTCCATAATTATTCCATTCATTGTGCTGTCTTTTTTTTTTTTTTTTTTAAATGCTAAGGGAGCGTTTGGTTTAGTGTTATCTCAATGTTATGTTATGTTATCTTTAAAAAATAATTGTTTGGTTTAATGACATCTTTAAGGGGACGTTTGATTCAGTGTTATCTCAATGTCAATGTTATTTAGATGTCATGTTATCTAAATGTCATTGTTATTCATCAATAGATATTTGTTTGGTTCAATGTTATGATATTAGAAAATATCAATGCTATCTAAATTATTTTTGTTTAGTTGAAAATTATTGGCATTATAATGACAAATTGATGATGTTATCTTGAGATGTCACCCAATTTGGAGTGACATCTAGATGTCATCATGTAATGATATTTTTGTAATTAATTGTAATGTTATTTAAAGATGTCATTAAACCAAACAATTAATTTCTAAAGATAACATAACATAACATTGAGATAACATTGAACCAAATGCCCCCTAAATAACATTATAATTAATTATAAAAATGTCATTACATGCTGACATCTAGATGTCACCCCAAATCGGGCGACATCTCAAGATAACACCGTCAATTTATCATTATAATGTCAATAACTTTCAACTAAACAAAAACAATTTGGATAGCATTGATATTTTCTAATATAATAACATTGAACCAAACAAATATCCATTGATGAATAACAATGACATTTAGATAATATGACATCTAAATGACATTGACATTGAGATAACATTGAACCAAACGCCCCCTAAGTCATATCATTAAATTAAATCAATAATATAAATATTATAAAAATCAACTAGCATCTTCCTTGAGAATATTACAAAAATTAATGAGAATAGCCATATCTCTCTCTCAGCAAATATTACCCAGCATAGCATAATGAGCCAAAAAATCGGCTGCATTATTTACGTTATGCGATATATGTGTAACCTTACAAGAAGAGAATGAAAGCAAAATATTTATAATCTGTTAAAGGATAATGTCTTTATTCGAGTTTGCATGAGTTCTAAGATCTTCTGATGATATCATTAGTATTCCATTTAGAGCTTTCTTTACTGATTATTGATGCTGAAAATAATGTTCCATTTGACGTTCTGATGTACTAGTGGTACCAACCTATTGTTCCTCTCTTTGTTGCTGATCTGAATAGTTTTATACATGTCGTATGAAATCTAACTGGCATCGAGAGATTTCATATTGGAACAAGCTATTGTGAATGAGTTGTAGCACCTCCATTGAGTTTCCTTCCAACCAAATCCCATATGTCCTAAGCATATCGTCTGGAATTGCTCTCAATCATTGTGTTGTCTTTGGTTGGAAAATTAAAGGCCTTTCCAATATAATTTGTATAAATTTCTGACCTGTTTAGCAAGTAATTATTTTAAATATAATTAAAATAATTATAATAAATAATTTAAAATTTATTTTATAATCAATTTTACATAAAATTTAATATTAAATAATCACTCTATTTTGTATCAGTTTTTAATAAATTTATTAATTTATTTCAGATTAACATATTTTAAAAAAATTATAAATTTAGTTTTAATTATTGTTTCCTTTAATCAAACGGTGATTCAAAACTCATAAAAAAAAATGCTAAAACAAAAAGAATAATTCAGTAAAGAATTCTATATCTGAAGGGCAAAAATTTAACATATTCATGTAGTCTCACAAAAAAAAATTCTGAAATGTGATCACGTGGTAGAATTTCACATCATCATATGTATTAGATTCTATAAAAATAAATCAGAAGTATGGAAAATTTGATTTATATTTAATTTATTCATTATTCAATAAATTAAAATTTTAATCCATAGATAATCAATTCATCAAACCCAAGTTCAATTTTGCTCATTGCATTCTTCAAATTAAAGTGGTAAGCTAATAATAGACCAAAAAAAATCACATGCAAATTGCAAAACTATAAAAAAAAAAAAATTAGAAAAAATTTATATTCAGATGAACCAACTTAGACTATTATGGGAATTTCATTCGTGCCATAAAAAAAGAGAATCAACATCGATCAGTATTGAATTCATCTATCCATTTGATTGTTTTAGCGTCCACAGCATGATATCTAGTAAACTTATTTAAATATTTTTTTTTTCATGTAACGCGACAAAGAGTCGATATTTAAAATTTGATAAGGCTTGGTAATGTCTTTTAAAGTAATATGACAACTTCTTCTGTCCACAAGACTAGTAGCGAGGAGTAGAGAGGGACTCAATTTACTCGATAATCATTATAAGAATTGTCTAAAGTTAAAGATAAATTAAAGAGTGATATTAGATTAGTGAGATAGCTTAAAGTCTTCGCCTTTGAATCATGACTTGGGGGCCCACATTAGTTTCATTTAGAATTTACTCTAAATCGTGTTTAAGCAAAGTTTATTAACTCAAAATTAAAAATTTTCAATTCAAATTCATAATTTTTTTTTTATTTTGTTAATTTTTAATTAAAATTAATTATAATTATAATTAACATTTTGTATTGGGATAACCATATTACATCTTATTTATATTAATATTAAAACATAATATTACAAGTTCAAATTTATATGTCTATATAAACATTAATTACTTTCATAAATACTTGTAACATATTTATATGCATATCTAAAATATATTTTCCATTTAGAATTTACTTTAAAATCGTATTTAAGCAAAGTTTATTTTAACTCAAAATTGAAAATTTTCAATTCAAATTCATTATATTTTTTATTTTGTTAATTTTAAATTTAAATTAATTATAATTATAATTAAACATTTTGTATTAGGATAACCATATTACATCTTATATATATTAATATTAAAACATAATATTACAAGTTCAAATTTATATGTCTATATAAACTTTAATTATTTTTATAAATACTTGCAACATATTTATATGCATATCTAAAATATATTTTAAAAATAATAAATATGTATTTTAATATATATATATATATATATTTTGACTCAATTAATTCCAAGCCAACTAGTGCAAAATGTGTATCTGATTAACCTAAAGAAAGCCTACTTTTTCTATTGAAATGTTATGTTAAAATTTATTATTTAATTTAATAATATGTATAAAAATCATAAAAAATTATAAAACTACCTCTCAAAGTGCCATCAAGATGTGATATAACATTGAATGAAAACAATTAACGTTAGATTAATTTTATATTATTATTTTTAATATAATAATATTAAACTAAACAAATATAAATTTAAAATAACATAAAATATTTAGATAATATTATTATTTAGGTAACATGAACATTAAAATATTCCTTATAATCATATGCAAAAATGGAACTCAGTAGAATTCTACAACAAAAGGCAAAAGGGACATGAAATCTGCAGTTTATGCTAATACATGCAACATTATGGTGCAGGCTACAAGCAAATAAAACCAAAAAAAGACAGAATTTTAACATGAAACCTTAATATTGAGGAGGAAAGCAGGTAGCCATCTTGGCAGTTAAAGCTTCACTAAGAAATTTTTTTTGTACAAGAAGTGGTTTTGTTATAAGAATGAAGAGGAAAAGAAAAACACTACGAGCAATTGCCTTGAGTTTTATGGAGATTAGAAGTCGAAGAAAAGGAGGCAAAAGAGAGCTGACCGGAGATGATAATTATCTTTTAAGGAGAAAAAGACCCGAGTGGTTGTTGGGGGAGAAATCCCTTTAGTTCCTTTATTATTTATACTCTGATAACGTAATGCATATTACATGTCTTTTTATGTGATCTAAAAAAGAGGGTAGCCGAGTACTTGCTATCATGTTATAGGAATAGGTGAGATGAAGTGGATCATGCACCCAATAACACTGTTAGGTCTTATCAAGTACATCGAAGATATTAAAGGGAACAAGCTATTCTCGTCTTAAATATTTTCGATTGTAATCTCATCTTCATCCTTTCTCATCCCGAAGTCCACATGTATAGTCACGATTGAGTGACCATTCTTACTATAACAATTTGCCCCACCAAAGTGTCTCATGGAAACATGTACGGTCTTGATCGCGTAAACATTTAGCAAGAAACACATTCGAGGCTACATGTATTTTTGTCTAGAGATCATAAATAGGAGAAAGAGAAGGAAACTCTTTGTAGAGTCATTTACTTTATTTTTATTGTCAATTTTTTGTGCTCCAAGCCTATGGCGAAGAAGCCAAGGGGTGCTGGAGAGAGCATCTCTGTCCCACATAGAGTTCTAACTCGACCGACTGACGATTCACATTCTCAACATAAGCATAAGAGGAAGAGGAGAAAGTGACGGAAGTATCCAAGACCTCTTTTGGCTTTCTTCATCTGGAGAAGACCCGATCAATGGATAGGTTAGGATTATTCCGATTTAAGTTATTTTTCTGTGCATAGGACTGAACAAAGCAAATGTGTTAGACCCATGTCGAGTTGCCAAGGCTGTCCAAGAAAATAGTCGGGCAGCCAAGCTTGCCCAAAGTTGGAGCATGAGGCGAAAAAACTCTTTTATTGTTAAAAAAAAGTAATAACATAAGTATTAAATTCCAAAAACAAAGATTCATATGCATACATAAGTTCAAAATTCATGAATAAAAAATTTTCACATAAAAAGATAATATGTTAGATCCAAGTGAAAAAGACAATGGAGGATGACTGTGTAAAGCTTAAAAGAGAGAGAGAAGAAAAGGTTCAATTGGTATATGCTTTCAAGAGAAGGGAAGGAGGAGCGAGTTCGGTATGACATTGGGAAAGGGACGAACTAAAGAGGAGGAGGAGGGAACTACTTTCCCCTTATAGCCGTACAGATGACAATCAACAAGATGACCAATCTAGGTTTTTGAAAACTTTAGCGTATTAGTGCTATCCTTTAACATTTATTGTATAAATCCAAATAGTTGGGTTAAAATTCAAGATTCAAACTACCGTATTATTGTAACTAAATATAGGCCAATTAGTAAGTCTAGGCTAAGCTCAATAATAAAATCTAATCCTTACCCGATATTAACCAACAAGCTTTTCTTTTTGTTGAAGCTCAACCAAATAGGTGTTTAGATTGGCGAGCTCATCAAACTGCTCGCACATTAATCAGGTCTAATCTGTAGGGTTGATTGACTTTTCAACTTCCAAAGAAGGGCGCCGCGAAAACAGTGGCAAGAATCCACCTTCATCAATTTAACAGGAAGAAATGTAGACAAAAGAAGAATTAAAGCACATCAATACAGAAAATCTTGATCAAATATTCAACATTGATATCAAAAATCTGTTGGTATCAAAGGAGGTTTCGAGTATTGGCGGTAAAGAAATTCAGAGAAGAAAGAAAATTTGAACCTAAACAATGTCGTTCCTCTGAGGCAAGACGAAGAAAGCGATGAGATGAACAACCAAAAAGGAAAGGCTCTAGCTGTGGTCCCTCTAGTGAATGATCCTCAACCAATTAGGGAGTTGGTAGCAACCTCAATCTATGAGGTTCTGATATTTCTGAAGGATTCCTTTCGTCATTATTCAGCCGACTCCTTGAGCAAGATTCGGATTTCATCTCCTTGGTGAGTCGAAGAGACCAAATGGAATCAGAGAAGCAGAAACACAATATAAAGAGAACTTAAGACCTGTAAGGGAACATTGGCAACCTGCAAGTTGAAGTTGAAGTTCTCAAGTTGAAGTAGGGAAGGATACCAGGTGACCATCTCAAATATCCAACACAAAAGAGTTGGAGGAGGTCCAATGCCGAGGTAACCCAGCACCGAGTCGTGATTTGGTCTGCTATGGAGCTAATCAACGATTCGAATTGTTTGCTGGAGGATTCATAGGATGAATGGATCTTTTCACTTTTTCCTATTATAGCTATGTTGTCCAAGAATCACACTCTTTACATATCATTGACTTTGCTTGAGTTTATGACTTTATGCACATGTGGAAGCAGCTTTACCAACCAGAGTTTCTGAATAGGCTTGAGTCAAACTGAGATTTTGGATAAATTAGAGGAGTCGAAGAAGAGATAAGCTACTCATTTCTCATGATAATTTTTCGAGTATACCTACTCATCCACGTTCTGCAAAATTTATCTTATTTATATTTTTGCATTGTAAATCAACATTCAGTATCATATAATATTGTTAGTTTTATTACTATTCTATAAAATTTATCTTTTTAAGAAAGTAAATTTTTTCTTATCATACAACACACTAAATGTATTCATCTATTTTATCCATCCTGCTTGAATTCTACTAATAATATCAACATCCACTTTAGTTATTTTATATGAGTGATCCAAGGCATCTAAATCGCTCAATCTTTTTGATAATTTGATCACAAGTGTTTTTATCTTAACTAAATTTACACTCTATATATTAAATTTATGACCTTTATAAAATAAATGAAGTTAACTATAGCTAAAAATTTAAAAAATAAAAAATATTTGAGAAAAGGAGATTTGAGATGGAGATACAAACTTGCATAAAAAAATCTTCAAATGTTTAAGCTTTCAAAAAGAAGAAAGGATTCCATTAAAAAAAAATGAAAGCTAAGGAATTTTTTGTCTGGAATTCAAAAAATTCAAAAAAGTTTAGGACAATAACAGAGTATTCTTATAGTTTCTATAAAAAAGATTATACTCTATGAAGTATCGATATTTTATGAAACCTGACGTTTTTGTATCGTATCCATATTAGATATTAAAGAAACAAATGTTAAAACAGTCGGTTCGTCCTATACGATAAAAAATATAAACATATCTCATACATAAGCACATTTCATATATAAATTTAAATATTAAAATTGAGAAAAATATACTGGGCTACGCAGTTGGGATGACAAAAAAATTTACACATCTACTTTAACTAAAAGTTTAGTATTCACAAACAACTTTGTCATCTACTTTAACTAACTTATTTTTGTGATATTACAGATACTAGTAACATTTCTGTTTTTTTTACCTTAAAGTGAAATTATCGTTGCTTCTATTGAACATCAATCACATTTTTTTATCTTAATCAAGCTCAAATTATGAAAAATGTAAAACTTTGAATTTTTTTATTTTATCAATTTATTTAATCTAAGACTCAGAAAGAGAACATATATATATTTTAATCAAATTAGTATATCTTAATTTATATCACAACATCTGTACTATTAATTGTATCTTATTTGTATTAAGATAGTCAATTTGAATAGAATTAAATTAAAACTAAAATTAATCTACTGATATATATATATATATATATATATATATANTTAAAGAATATTTTTATTTTTTCAAATTAAATTGTCTATAATATTGCTTTAAGTGATATTAAAAACGTTTGAAAAAATATAGTTAATTTAAAGAAAATTTAAAAAATACTTTTGAAATTTATAATAATAATTTGTATAAATCATTCTCATCTACCATAAAACTATAGCTTAAATATGAGAATATAACGTATTATACACACATATATAATAACAATATCCTGATGTATTTGTATCCTACTTTCATTAAGTTTGTCGTATCATCATCATATCGTATTCATATCTATATCGTACTTATGCTTCATAGATTATACTACAATTAAAAATAACAAAGTGAAGACAACATAACAAATTTTGCAAAATAGAGGGATCCAGTTAAAGTTATGGTCAAGATATGGGGAGAAGTTTTATTTTTCACAAAATAAAGTAAAAAATTCTAAATAAATATCTAAAATCAAAGATAGTAGCCTAACTTGGCGAGTCTTACCGCTATTACTAGGAGATTTCAAGTTTGAACCATACTATTATTACAATTTTCAAATGAGATGGGAAAATTATAGTGTTCAAGGAAAAGTCCAAAAAAGAAAAAAGAAAAAACTATACATGACCTCTCTAATTCTTTTAAACACAATAAAACAACCACCATATCTTAAAAGAATTTGGCAGCTTGCATGTAATAACGAAGAGCTAAAGGTTAGTCTGTAATTAGCTTTTAAAGCATTTAAACTCTGAATATTCACTAACCCATGGGGATCCTTTTACGTGTTCTTAAGAATTAGGAGGTTTTACACATGACATCAAAGAATCGGATGCTAAATATGTAGTTGGATAAAATTAAAGGGGTGCATATGTAATTGCAGCAACAATATTTATACATGTTTCAAATGATAAAGAAACTATACTCACAAGAATTTGATGTAGAGAACTTTGTCCATTCAGGTGGTAATTTATAGGTCACAACAAAGCAACTTACTCGTTGTATCAATGGCCACCAATGCTGTAACAAAACAAGCACGTAAAACAAAAATAAACACAGTTTTCCTAACGATGAAAATGAAAGCATACCTCAAAAGAATATTGTGAAGAGAACTTTCTCCAACAAGGATGATAATGTCCTTCCTTAGTTTTATGGTCTTCATCACAGAGGCAAGCCCCTTCCAGAATGCTGCCAGGATGCCTCTGCCTGTTCTTCAAATCGGATCACTCCATCACAACATCATCTCCATCCAATTCAAGATCAATCAAACGGTCGTTGTAACTAGAAATGTTAAGGGTTTCATTGCAATTTCCACCGGTTCCAATCTTTGTTACTCTCTTCTTGGATTGAATGGTGCTCTTGTTGAAGTCATCATCATTTACAGCAGACACGATGTCAGCACCTCTTCTCCTCTTTGCAGCATCGTCGCTGCCACTGCTGCTGTTCTTGCCTCCTTTTTGGTGATCCCCGATAATAGATTCTATTGTTTCTAAAACTCGGTCGCCATATTTGTGCAACTTTGCCCTGGATATTCACATTGTTCTATTTAAGTATGCAACATAACAACTCAAAAAGGGTTAAAAGATGACTGAAACTTACTTTCCAATGCCATTGATATCAAGAAGGTCTTCTTTGGTTCTTGGTATTTTCTTGCTAATTTGCTGCAGTGTGGCATTTCTGGGGATAAAAAAGATATATGACTGAAGATTCCAATGCAGCGTGGCATTTTTAGATAAATAAGCATTCAGTTCAGTATTTTTACATAAATAAGCATTCAATCTTTTATTTAATCATGAATTTGCAATTTTAGTAGTGAAATACTCGTAATCTCTTTGGTTCTTTGTTTATCAAAGTCAGTACATATTATCAAGTACTACATTCATCAACAGTAAATCATAATTATGAAATACTTACGCTGTTTTACAAGGGAAACAAGTATTTGGAAATTATATTTAACCATGACTGTTTTGCCAAAAAATAATAGAATGATTCTGACCCACAACCTCGTGAGGAAGATGCAAAAAAATGGCTCACCCAAAAATGTGATATGCCATGACCCCATCGCCAGCTTCTTTTACAAGTACTGTTCTCAGCATTCTCAATGCAGCATAGAGTTTGACTGATAGATTCTGCGAAAATGAATTAATACGTAGAAATCATTAACTTTATTATACAGCATTGGATCACAAAATGAAAATGTAAGCTAATGTAATAGCGGTAAGACTTGCCAAGTCTGCCTCATTTGATGGATTAGCAAGAGTGTTGTTCCCTGGAGAACTCATGGCTTCTGAAAAGGTTGAAGCCTTGGCTGGCGTCACTTCAAGTTTGCTCTTATATGACTTTGCTGGTGGAGGGAATCTGAAGGGAATCTTCACACACTAAGAGCAAGTTTTCAAGGACCATGCAACTGTAATCATATATACGTGTGTGTGTGTTTAACATAAAATGGTACATAGAAAAAACATGAACGGAATGAGATATAATGTCTACTACCTAACGTTACCCATAAACTACTTGCCTGTCATTTCACCTTGTAGTTACAAGCGCAATGCTAGATCATAATTTATGTTGGTGTGTCAAATCAAAGAAATAGAATCTGTGCACACAAATATAGTCATTTTCTGAAGCAAAATATATAAAAAAATAATGAACCTCAGCATCCTGAATGTCTTTTCTATCTTTTCTGTTTTAAGGCCTATATGATTTATCATTCATGAATACAAGATTTATGCCAGTTCATTCTGTCAAAACTTTGATAAATCAAGGTGACTTTTGAATATGCAAGCGAGTAATGCTCATGTGTTATTGGTTCAACTTATACCCTTGATAGTTTTAGTACATGAAATCACAGTTCTCTATTCATTGCCATTCTCAGGGGCCGAAGTTTTCTCAGCTAAATTCTTCTCGCGCTTAAGCAGCTCCTCCAATTTATTTATACCTATTACTATTTCATCCCACATTGCTTTACTGTCTAGCAAGCATAAGCGAGGTGAAGATCACCAGACTGTTGCATTTAACGAAGCATAAAAAATCTATCACATTTCAAGAGGGTTGTGTCAACTACATGATAGAACTAGTAAACAAGGGAATGCAGAATTTGAACCTCAATATGATTGTTTGTTCTCCAGAAAAAACTCTACATGCCTTAGATTCATTCACCTGCACAAGAGTAGTGATGGATGATCAAATATCTATGCTCAGTTCAGAATTATAGATTCATAAAAAGAACAATACATCACGTTAAAGGAATTTACAAACATTAACACAAAGATTCCCTATTTTTGCATTAAACACCTAAATATTAAAAAAACAAAAAAGGTTTGTAATTGTGCGCTTCCATGGGCTAAACTGGGTTAAAACCCCTAGTTATCTCACCAGAGATGGCAAAATCAAGTGTCTACAAGTGTTTATATTTTGCATGTAAAGAATGTAAACAAGATAATCCATGAATCAGGAACGTAGTCTAACCCCTATCCTAATTACGCATTATTTACAAAATTTCAGTTTTTTGAAAACAAATATTAAAAAAATTGGACATTTAATGTATAAATATGCAAATTTTGCCTGTTACATATGTAAATGCAGAATGGGAGCGTTTTGCATACCCTCAAGAGAGAAGATACAGATCCATATAAATCACTTTTCTTGACATTCTCCGTAAGAATGTCCTTAATTACCAGATGCCGCAATATTCTGGACGCTTCACCTTTTGCAAGATGTCTTCCAGCTCCATGAAGACTCAAGGAATCATGCTTGTATTTCTTGATCTGCATTACAGGATCCAAAGCAGTTTTAATCCACCCATTGATATTTAGAATAAAAATGAACGTATAAGAGTTAAATTTGCATTTCTGCATACATTTTGATTCAATGAACCCTTGTACACTTCCAAAATATGAAACATAGAATGCTGCTGGCCTGTTGCTTTGACTAGCTCCACCTGCACCAAAATGATTAAATAAGCTGATGGTTAATGAAGTGTGTGTATTGAGAGAGAGAACAAAAGGTCACGTAAAACTGACACAAGTTTTATTCAAATTAATGGCTAACCAGCTGCTTAGCAATATTGGTGACATTTTTCTCAATTGAATTAAACATATTGGTACAATTATCACATGTCTTCTGGCAGTCTGAAGGATTGAATTTTTCACCAAAATGAATCAACTGTGAAAGGCGTCTGCAATCTAAATCGTTTTCACAATAATTAACCTGGAAATCATCAATTATTATCAGAAGTTAGTAAGTTCATTTTATGAAAGACTTTAGTAAGGAATAAATGATGAAAAAGATATTCAAACTACCATGCACAGTAAATTCTCCATGTTCGTTTCCAATACTCTATCAGAGCTAGCTGGAAGATTGCGCTTTGATCCAAGTGCAAAGGGACTTTGTTCTATGACTCCTTGGGTAAGCATATGTTTTACTCGTATCTTCATTAACAAATAATACATTGGTGAATAGATAAGAGTATAGATTTAAATAGCTGATATCATTTGACTATGGCGATGAAAATTCAACTGAAAGAAAAGCTTCTTGACTTACATAGTCGCTATAATTATAATATAAAACACAGGATGACCGCAGACCATCTCTCCCAGCACGCCCACACTCCTAAGAAGTGCAAAAGAACAAAGTTGATTGAATCAATATGGCAAATGCTAAAAGAACTCTTTCATGCGTATGGGAAAAAAAAAGAGAACTGTGCAGTAAATCAATTTTACCTGATGATAACCTTCTATAGATTTTGGTAGGGAATGATGAATCACAAACCTAACGTCTGGTTTGTTGATACCTGAAAATATTGTGTCAGTGTATGCTCTGAACTGACGAGATAATTACACAATGGTAAGACAATAAGTACCCATCCCAAAAGCAACAGTAGCACAAATGATATTAATTTCATCTTTACTCCACTGCTTTTGAACATAGGCTCTCTGTTTAGGATCCATACTACCATGGTAAAAAGATGCTTTATGTCCACACTCCTAAAAAAGGAATCAAGATATTAATGAATCATGAGAAAAAAAGATGAAAATCAAATTTCATTTGAGAAATTAATAAAGATATTTAAATATAAAATTATTCTTAAATCATAACCTATAAGCTTAAGCTTTTAGGTCAGTAGGTAACCAAAAATTTAATATCAAAGCTAGAAGATTTCAAATTCGACCCCTAGTGATCCCATTTATCCCTAGCATAAGATTAAAAAAAAATGCAGAACTCCATATTACAAAGCAAATAAGCTTATGTGTGAGAGGACAGGTTAGAATATAAATTTATTTTTAGGACATAACTTGTAAGCTCAAGCTTTTAGGTCAGTTTTAGGTCAGTTGGTAGCCAAAGGTTTAACAAAAGCATTTGGAAATTGAGAAAATCTATAACCTATTCACACAGGGATGTCTATTGCAAGCCTTATATTGCAACCTTGAACAAGAACATGATAAATTAAATAATCGATGCTATTCAGGACAACAATAAAGATATTGATAAAAATATTATATGTAACTTGCAAATCAGATATCATGCTCTTGAGAGACGAACAACCTGCAGCCTTTCTGCAACTTTTTCGCAGTCCATTCTTGACAAACAATAAACAATCCCACATTCATCAAAATGATGGTCTTTGATGAATTTATCCATATCATCTAAACATTTTTTAGTCTTGGCCACCACAGAGTACCTGCAATAGTTACACCATTGATCTGTAACTGTAACAGATTAGAAAGAAACATATTTATCACTAACCATAAGTTTGGGCGATTGAAACTTTGTCTGAAAATAATACAGTTCTCAAGACCTAGAGCCTGTACAACATCTTCCTTCACACTTGCAGTTGCAGTAGCGGTTAGAGCTAGTACCGGAGTGCTTGGATACTTCTGCTTCAAAATTCCGAGGCCCTAATATAGTTAAAAGTACCATCAATGACCAGTGAGCACAGATTGTGAAGATTCTCAAGACCAAAGAGAACATGATCTGTTTATACCTGGTAGTCTGGCCTAAAATCATGGCCCCACTGACTCACACAATGTGCTTCATCAATAACAATTCTAGCAAGTGAACCCCGACAATATAATGCATCCAGGTGCCTCAATAAAGTGTCGCTTCTGTGAAAAAATTTTGGAAAGTAAACACATATACATCACTATGCAATTCAATATAGAAGCAACAAACTAAGAAAACTAGATGGATCGAGAATCACAAGTAAACATTGTGGTATCATACTATCATATGAAAGGCCAAAAGGTCCTTATGCAAATAAAAATATGAAGGTGAAACTTACAACGGTATTAAAGAAAATATCATGAATAAAATAAAGAGGATGGATGATGCCACACTCACTTGGCAATTTTCTCAGGAGTGACGTATAGCAACTTGTATTTACAGACATCAGATACAAGTTCTCTTAGAATCTCTTGTTGTTCAGGCCACTCCATATTGGCACTTAAATAAGCAGCAGGAATATTCACCTGGGCGATTTACATTAAGAAGAGCTTAGAATATTGTTATACAGATAATAGTAAAAACATAAAGTTAAATAAATATGTAGTACCTGCAAAAGATGCATTATTTGATCCTGGATCAATGAAACGAGAGGTGAAACCACCAAGGTTATCCCAGGACATATAAGGGCAGGTAGCTGCACGAGATATTATGTCAAGCTACTGACTGAATAGTCAAAATGGTTGTGGCCAAAAAATCATGATAGCATTCTATTGATGGAAGAGGAAAGAGAATATATCAAGAACAAGTCATTTAGAGATGTAAGATATGTTTAAGAAAATTCTACTATTGGAACGATGACACTGTTTTTAAAAAAACAAAGAGACATTTGTGGCCCAGGCTTGGTAACAGATCTTGTTCGGTGCACCAAACTACAGTAAGAACAGCCAAAAAGGCACTTACCTGGTAGGTCAGACTCTTTCCGCCACCAGTAGGCATTAAGACAAAAACATCATAGCCACTCATTGTTGCATTTATAACCTCCCTTTGATTAGGACGGAAAAAATGGTTCCCAAATACTTTCCTGTTATTGGCCTAGTAAAATGGCAACAAAGCAAGCTGAGAACTGAGAAAAATAGGCAAAATGCAAGGAGAAAACATTCACTACTTTTCTTTTTGACAGTGCACCTCAAGCTTCTTGGTCCATGGAAAATCTACTCTTTTCCACCTTTCATCACCAGATCCCTCAGTGTATCTGACCTGAAGAAGCTTTGGGGTATACACTTCCCTTTCCAAAGGTACAGAGTAAACATTTAGCCCATCTGCAGAAAATGATGGCAGTGGAGAGCTCCAATTTTCATTGTAAACCAAATCATTATGCATATGAGCTTGGGAAACACATCTGAGGTTATCTGTGAATCTGGTTACTGAGGCATCCATTCTGATACCCTGGACTAAAGTACTTGAGACCATGGCATTTGATTGTTGTCTATATTTGTCATGACTAGAACAATGCAGATGCTTCTCTAGTTGTTGGATTTTCTTATTCAGAAGTAACCTGGCAAGAGAAAACGAAGGGAGGAAAAATAAAAGACTGCATCTGGCTATGTTGAAAACTTAAAGAAAAAAGGTTATATAAAGATTACACCAGGCAGAATAATAATAAATATGCATACCTTTCTTGAAAAAGATTTTCAAGTTGATTGGGACTAAGTCCACCAGCATTATCAAGAAGCTCATTTGACACAGAAATTAGTCGGTCCTTCATCACCTGCAGGTGATTTGATGTATGTGGACAAAGTGCAAGCTGCAATGTTCAGGTGAAGCAGGTTAATGTCATGATGTATATAGTTTTTCTGAGTGCAAAACTATCGTATTGTTAAATCATACTTTGAACCCATGATCACATGTTTCACATAATTCTTGTGGCAGGATATCTTCTTGGATAGTTGTGGCATTACTTGAAGAGCTAACAGGAGAAAGAGGACTAAATTTTGAGATTGAACCTTGAGGCGTGCTTGAAGATTGATAGTGCTCCATAACTATCTGGTCTACATCAATATTCTGGGTACAATCAAATGGCAAACATGTAAACTAACATGACCATGGCCAAAAGAGAATACACTACCTCTAGGACATCGTCATCATAAAAAAATCTCAGTAAATAAAATACATTACCTCTAGAACCTCATCATCATCGATAGGATCCAGAGAATTTCTGTCAACATGTCTGCCTTCACCATTACACAAAGCATCATAGGTCGCGGCACTTGAATAATTGCAAGGGATTGACATTCCTCTTACATTGTCTTGTAGCACTTTAGACCCCAGATTGATGTTAGTATTAGTAAAAATGTTGGTTCTTGAATGAGAAGTAATATTTGATGAACCAAGATCACCAACTTTTAACTTATATGATGATGCCCCATGAGTTGACTGCTTAGCGAAGGCCGACACACCAGTGCTTTCAAAGTTAACAGCATCCTTTGAAATATTGCATGAATCTAAGTCCACAGTTACAACATAATTTGCCTTGTAATTCTGCACAGGAACTGTTATTCCAGGCCTTACATAGCTTTCACATCCCAGTGAACTATTGAAAAGAGCTTTCCATGCCTGGAACAAGACAAGCCCATATAGAACATAATAAAAGTATTACCAATGTAGAGCATCAACATGGGGGAGAGAGAGACAGAAGTTCTGCAAGAAATGCTATAACCCAAAGTAATATATTACAAAAAATAGAAAATGGCTTCACTTTTATATTATCCAATGATTACAGTGCTTGTTCAATCCTCTATCCTTGAATTACAAAGCAAGTTCTGGAAAGTTGCCAACGAGAGTGTGCACAACAATCCTGATCCAGGGAATTTGTTAATTTCCAAAAAACATTATCAGCTTACCTTGTCTGCACAGGAACTTTGCAGCCTTCCACTTCTTTGGATATTGCAAGTTA
Organism: Apostasia ramifera; assembly: GCA_019297695.1. Classification (NCBI taxonomy): domain Eukaryota; kingdom Viridiplantae; phylum Streptophyta; class Magnoliopsida; order Asparagales; family Orchidaceae; genus Apostasia; species Apostasia ramifera. Next base: position 485,912 of record JAEMOT010000289.1, read on the forward strand.
TATGCCTGACCAGTCAAACAAGCAACATAGTCAAGAGCCAAGAATGGGAACAAGCCTTGATGCATATGTTCAACCTAATAATATTAAAAGGAAGGACAACATAAAGATAGTATTACAAAAAAAGTTTCTACAAAACTATCAGTTCTTGTCTCATTCGGTCATTGAACGCTCATCTACAGCAGAATTACATAATCTTATTGAAAAGGAAAACTTCATAATAAAAATCTAGTCCCAACAAGCTAGCTTCTCATATAAGGAAAAATCTACTTCGTTTTGTCATAAAAGCAGCTAGTAATACTATCAGAACTTTAACTAGGAAATGATAATTCTGAGGAAGTCTTAAACAGGTTGAACCGCAAACCAAGCAACTCCAAATGCGGATAGATAAAATCATTCTGGATCAATTCGATGATGCAAAATCTTATTGTTTAAGCATTATCAGAGAGAGAAAGTAAAGTGCGAATTTATGTAAAGGAAGAAGTACAGAAAGGGACAACCAAAGGCTAACATGGCTATGAAAACACTTGATAAGCAACAATTAACAGCAAAATCAAAGTGATAATAGGCTTGCTGAAAGCTGACAACAATGAGCAGGTTCAGAATGTCTATTTCAATAACAAATCTTAAACTTGACCCAACTCATAAATTATTAAAAAGGCATTTAATTTTGTGGAATGTTAAAAAAGAAGAACGTTCACAAACTTCAGCAAGAGTAGGTCACCTTAAAGTATGAAGAAACTAAATGAATTACAGAGATTTCATTCCAGTTTTGCGCAACTCATTTTAAAGACAGTAACTGATATAGATTTGATTAAGCTCATCTTCCTAGATATTTATCATGAACCATAAAGAATTTACTCTCTCCATAGTCCTTCTGACCTACTTCATTGAATGGAAGCCTAAGGAGTGTCAATCAACCTTTTCGGTCTAATAAATGGGATATGAGCCCTATTTCAGTTTTAAGCCCATCCAAAAGGAAAGTTCATGAGAAAAGTCAAATTCAATTATAATACTGGAAAGCATGAATATCTCACAGCAATCATCCATGTACCACAATGTATGCAGAAATGAAGAAATTTACCTGGCTAACATTTCTTCGCAGGTGCCTTCAGGCTGAGGCTTTTGTGTGGACAAAGAGAAGAGAAAGTTTGAGCCTAAGAATTTATCTTGACATGAGAAGTTCTCAAAAGCAGCCACATGTTGTGCCCAGTTGACCTTTGTAGGGTTGGCTTTAGACATATTCCTTTTCAGTCACATTTCTACCATGTATGAATAGAATGGTTAGAGCTTTTCGGCATAAGGGGACCATTTACTATGAAGCTCAGATATAACCCCCAATTCCAACACCCTCCTTTCAAGAAACTATTTTTCAAACAACCTTTCTTTTGCTTCTTTCATCAAACACATAACAACAGGATAGGTAAAATATCAAAAATCTAATATTCCAATGAACTTCCTGAATAGCGGACGTTGCTTGGTTGGCTTTTTATTTTATTAGTATCCTCCTTAGAATGGAAGGATGACCAAAAAGCTATTAACATATAGGCCAAAGAGATAGAGGCGAGAAAATGGTAAAAGCAGAAAATATTGAAAAAACTTAACTAGTAACATAAAAATCCTTCATAATGATTGTTGTGTCTAATTAGATGTACCAAGATATTGCAAAATCAGTCATCAATGAACACGTGTCTGAGCATTCAAAGGCTTGAATAAGAGAATGGTGAATCATATATATGTGTGGGCCATTAGGTTATATCAAGAACAGTTTTAAAAAAACTTGTGCGAGAATCGTAGAATTGATACAGGAACATGCTCAACCAATTAGGAGGATGCAAGTTGACTTTCCTCCCAAACACAATCAATAACTAGAAAACAAATAAAATAATTAAAAGTCTTTACCTGATAGTGGTGAAACTAAAAGACTGCCTTCTGAAAATTTCATGATAAACATGAGTCAATGTGAAAAGAATGATCATACATCTTTTCATTCAATATCATATGATGCTTGGCCATGCAATAGCTTTTCATAGCCATATATATCATGTAAATATGCTACATGCGCTAAATTTAACACAGTGAATTGTTTTGAACCCGTATTGTAGAGATGCATCTTCATAGTTTAAAGAAAATAGCATATTATGGCATAGTGTTCATGCTCCACCATCTGACAATAGTATTTCTTTTTTTTTCTTTTTTTCTTTTTTTAAATTCAGCCATAGCCTATGTGACCGTAGTGTTTCAGCATGTGAGAACACGGCGGGCCTGTTTGATTGACTGCTTCAAGCAGTTTCAAGCGAGACGAAGTTGATTTAATAAAATTAATTAGCCAAACAATTTTGATTCATCCCATAAATCTAAATCCATTTTAGAAGCATGAAACGGCTTCGAGGCCACGAAGCCGAAACCATCGAAAAGGTAGTTTCAGACTCGCGATAGCTTCTTCTTTTTTCCTAGATTTTTAGAAAAACATATCTAGGAATAAATTTAGTATTTCTCAAGGCTAAAATTAAGGGATAATTAAATCTGATAAATTCAAAATTTAAAGAATAATAACAAATCATCTTTTGACATATAACCACATTCCTTAAATATTTCAAATTTTGATATATCCTCATAAGAACTTTAAATTAATAATATTCAAATAAATTATAAAATTTTGAATAAATATTTTTTAATTTACTTTTATTATAAATTTTATGTATTTTTATTATTTTTGAGATTTTATTGTGAGATGAAGTAGTTTCTAAATTAATATTCATCCAAACAAAAAATAAATTAAAGTAAATTCAAAACTAGTTTCAAGTTATTTTTCATCCAAACGGAATTTAAGTTTGAAACTGCTTCACTTATCTGAAGTAGTTTCAAACTTTGAATCTGATTCTATTTATTTTGAACTTGAATCCACTGTCAAACAGGCCCAACAAACCTAGCTCTGATGCATTTCTTTGCATAACTAGGATGATAAACATTTGCTTAAAGATAAAAACTTTTAGACTTTGGTCACCATGCTTAAATCTACAGAATTAGAAGATTCAAGGGGCAAAATTAGATTTTCCACTGATAAACGTTCATGTTGAAGGATACCCCTAAGCAACTACTGTCTAGTTAAAGCAAACATAGCAACCAATAAAGTAGCTAAAATTTTACCAATCTACCATCAAAAAAATAATGCTCGATAGAACTTCTTAGAGTCAATACTTCTTCTGGCAAGCAAACAACTCCACATTAGTTCATGAACCATTTAAGCCCCATCTTTATCATGCCAAGCGTCAGCAAAGAAAGGGCATACCAGTGTCACCTCCCCCTTCTCACTGTGTTATGCCTTTTCTGAGCGGAAGCAATCTAGCATTCCAGCCGCCTTATAAAATTTCAAGCACTAGTAGCATAAAGTAAGAAACATTTTAAGACCAAGACGTTCATGAATCCTCGATTACAAATGCCGTGATTCTCATGTCCAGAAGACAACCTGCAAGCACCACAGAATCAGACAAATCCTAGAATGTGGTTATACTGAGAACCAATAGACCACACTGGCATTACGCCAATGGATTTCGCAGAGGAAGAACGATTACAAAGAACTGGAAAGTCGAAGACGAAGAAAAAAAAAACAGAGAGCACAGGATGCCTGAAAGGCATACCAGAAACCCTAGTTGCGCAAACGTGAATCTGATCATGTTGACAGTACCCGAACGCGATCGGACGCTGGGAGGATAGTGAGCGGCCGGTGTGATTTTCGCTTTGCTCCACTTCGGCATCTTCAAATTTTTAGCGCGCAAATCGCAATGTACCAAAATAATCGCAATATATTATATACCTAGGGCTCAACTCCTTGAACGGCGCGGATTATTTGGTTGGCTCAAAAATCAAATTCATTTCATTTAAAATGGATTCAAGTTTTTAATTTTGCTTCATTCGAAATAAATTTAATTTAACTTATAATACAATTTTTTATATTTAAAAAATTATATATAAATATATTATCATAATTAATGTACATAAATTAAAATATAAATACATACCTAATATATAAAAGAATTTACAATAAATATTTGAATTAAAATTTATAGATTATAATTAAATTTAATTTAACTAAAATATCGACTTAAAATAGAACAAAATTCATGCACTCAATTTTAAATTAAAATATTTAATTTTAAATTAAACCTCAACTCTTTTGAACTGGATTTGAAGCAAGGGCCACAGTTGATGGGCTCCTCTCATTAGCCAATCAAATTTTAATATTAATTTAACTTCATAAATTTTTAATATATTATTATTTAATAAAATATAAAACTAATTTTAAAAGGAAAATAACTCCAAAGCCTTATTAAATTATGTTAAGATAATTGATATTTAAAATTTTAGCTAATTTTTAGTTGAATTGATAACTCAATGAAATCATGAAATTTATAATAGATTATAATTTTATTTAAATATATTTTATATAATTAAATTGACTATAATTTTTTTGATGAATACTTGACATCAAACCAAAGACCAAACTAATTTTATATTTTTTTAATATGTTCAATAATATGTTACCAATAACAAATTTATTTATGATATTTTAATTCAATTATTTTGATATTAATTTTACACCATTAATTTTATGCATTATTAATTAGTACCTAATAAAATACCAATTAACTTAAAAATAAAATTATTTTTAGTTATTATTAAATAATATTACGATGATAGATGAAATATAAGTTCATTAAATATAAGTTCATTTTGAGTTCACTTGAGCTAAAAAAATTATGGAATTTACAATAGCTTATAATGTAATTTCAAAATAATTTATATAAAGATTTCGAAAATTTTTCTGGTGAGCATTTGATGTCGAACCTAATATCAAATCAATATAAAATTTTTTATATTTTAACATGTTAGCAATACCATATTTTTTTTGATAATTTAATTTAATTATTTTAATATTATTTTGACCGCATCAATTTTTAATATATTATTTACTAATGAAATACCAAACTAATTACTTTTGGGCATTATCAGGTCATATTACAATGATTGGTGTTCTAAAATTCTAGCTTCATTTGATCAAATGTCAAAAATTATAAAAATTATAATCCAATAAAATCCCAATTATAATCTTAAAACATATTTTAAAAATAAATAATTATATTCAAATACAACTGTAGTTAATTTCAACTACAATATAAATATCATTAATTAGGACCATGCTAGAAAATTCTTACTTTTATTTCATTAATTGAATTTAGCTACATAAATTTTTTATTTATATTGCACTATATCTAATAATAAATCCTAAAATGCAATAATAAAAAAGGCAAATAAAATGTAACTATCCAATGATTCCAAACCAACCTATTCACCCACTCCCAAAAAAAAAAAAAACCAAGAATATTTATTATCTTAAAAAAAGATTTTTTTACATATGATATTTCCTAAATCAAATTTTTATAAACAATACTCATTATTTTAAATATAAATTTACAATCAACACCCTCATACGTTAACATTTATTTCCTATTTGCTATTTTAACCAAATTAGAGTTAACACTTATAACTAAGATTACATCTAACTTTTTATTTTGAATGTAAAATATACACATATATAACTTTTGCTTTTATCTCTATTTTTTTAATCTCTTTTATTTCAATTTTTTATCCATAATCTCTATTTTTTTCTATAACTTTATTACTGTAAATTTTCTTGAAACAGACTAAATATGATCTTAATTACATATATTTATCTTAATTGAGTTAAAAAAATAATAAACAAAAATTAACATAGTGATATTGCATACAAATTTACATTCAAAATAGAGAATATCACTTGTTAAATGACTTAGAGGGCATTGCTTATAAATATTTGATTTAAGAGGTGCAATATGTAGAAAGCATTTCTTTGGTGATAACATATGCAAATTTTCTTATTTCAAAAGAGAAATAATATCCTCAAAACATAAATCAAAATTCAAGAAACAGATCATTTTACAGACTATATATCATGATGAGGACAGCTGAGAAGAAAGCCTACTTAATAACACCACAATTGTCAGCAAACTCAGAACAACTCCACCAATTAACAGCTTATCCATTATGGCTAGATCACTTGCAATCCTTCCTTCTGACATTTCCTTTGCATTTTCTGCGCTTTGACCCTTCCTTCTTCTCAGCAGATTAGACTGCACAGACGTAACAAATCTTTTTCCCCTCTCAAAAATGTCAGCAGAAACAGCTTCGACCGACTTACCGGCATTGTGTAACGTGTTTTCTAATGAGTTTAGGCAGCAATCGAACTTGCTTGGGAGAGCACAGAAGTTTTTGCTGGAATCATAGGAAGGAGGCCCCAATGTTGAGTTCAATTCGCCAGCATTTTGTAACCTGTTTTCCAGTGAATTTAGGCAGCAATTGAACTCGCTCGGGCATGCACAGAAGTTTTCGCTGGAATCAGAGGAAGGAGGCTCCACTGTTGAGTTTGGCAGCTGCGAGATCTGATGAGATTTTTTGGGGATTTCGATCAGCTCCCCGAATACAGACCACCTTCCAACAGAAGTAATCTTTACCTCCGCAGACGTGCCAAGCATGTTGTCTGGAGCGACGAGGAGGACCTGGACATAGCCCTTGGTATGTCCAACCTTGAAGTAGAGAGATAAAGCAATAGATTAGAGAACGAAAGTGATATGGAAGATCAAGTTGCAAAAAAAAAAAAAAAAAAAAGTACAAAGAATTACATTCATATTACTAAAATTTTTCATATTTATATACAATTCACTAAAATCTTATAAATATTACAAAATCTTACGACAGTTATACATGCATCTTTAAAGAATATTCCTTTTATATACTACAGTGAATCCACTATATTATGACCCAGACTTCATTGATATACATAGAGGTGTTGAATATGTATTCATGTATCATGAAAACAGAAAAATTCTTAAAGATGTGAAGTTTTTTGTAATATTTATATGATTTTAATATCTCATATGTAAATATGAGATTTTAGAGACGTATGCAATTGCCCGTAAAAAATAATTCTTGAGCCAAAAAACAGGCCAATCTTTTAGATTGAGTTGATTACAATGGTTTAAAATGGTGTCAATGCCAAAGATCTCAACTTCCAGTTCAGTGTCTCCCTTGATGAAAAACAGGGTAAAATACATATAGGTCGCAATAGTTTCAAGTATTTTGCAAGCTGGTCCACATTTTTGAAAATATTTCAATTAGATCATTACTGTTTAGCTAGTTTTCATATAAAGTACTTTCAATTCCACTTGAAAGTACTGTTAGACACCTTGGAATTCAAAAATGTAGCTTTTTGCAAATTTTTTCATATCTAAAATACCCTTGGTTCTCTGATATAAGAAATAAAAGTCATGTAAATATATTAACAAGTAGGGCCGTTGCTCCAGCCGAGTTCAAGCAAGTTGGTAAGTGGAACCAACTTAAACACAAATTCTCGGAAGTCCAAATCAGCTCAAACTCAAAAATAGCTTTGAGTCAATCACCTCAACTAGAAATTACTTGAGCTAAAACTAACTTGAAATGGATTTCAAGCCAGTCGAATTTGAGTATATTTCTGTATTTTGTTAAATAATATTTGAACATATAAGTTTTCTAATTTACGTCAATGTGGTCTTGTGAAATGGATTTTATTCCAAATTCAATGAATAAGACAAGTGACAAAATACCATCTCCCTCAGAGGGATCTGAACGGAACAATTCAAAAAGTATGTAACAGCAAAAATAATATTCCTAACCTCGTAGATCCAGCATTAATTCACCCTTTACATTAAATACAGATCTTGGATGAGAAGTAGAAGTAGCTGAAAGGAACAAAGATGCTGATCTACTCACCAGATGCACTCCATCGGAAGCAATTTCAGTAATCCATATTCTCTTAACTCGACCTTCCATATCTTCATAGGGGTTGAATGACTCAAAAATAGATGTCAATTCACGGCTACGCTTCTTTACTTCTGTGCTCGGCACTTTCTTCATCCTAGCAGCACGCGTTCCTAGGTACATTACAAATTTTAAAGAATCACAACATGCCAGGTTTGTTGCTCTGGTTAACTTTATTTAACATGAGTTCAAATTAATTTTAAAGGTCACAATCATACACAAATTTAACATTAAATTAATAATATTTCAAATCCTATACAAATTCCAACATAAAAATTAACTTTAATTCACATTCTATGTAAATTTCAATATAAAAAATTAATATTATTTCACATCTTAGACATATCCTAAAATGAAACTAAATTTATTTGAAGTCTCATAAATCTCAACAAAACATCTCATCAAAGATTAACTTTAATTTGATTAAAATTAACCAGGCTAAACAAACACACCCTCTGGCAGATATAATTATGGCAATGGAGGTACAATTTAACCTATTAACAAAAACCTGAGCACTAATTTAATGCAGATCTAAATATGGTATTGTATGTAATATTGAAAATCATTAAACAAAGGTTTTGCAATAAACTTAACAAGCAATCTAAATAAAACGTCAATAAAAAATAAGCAAAATCATTTGCTAATTATATTCATCAACACAAGAGTAGTGGGGATTCCAAAAAACATAATCCTCTGAAAGTAAAACCTTATTGAAGTTTTATACTTACAAGAAACATCATTTTAAAATAATAATAATAATAATAATAAAGGAACCTAAAGATGCGCTAGCACTGCCTATTTCAGAGAATCATCACAACATACTATACAAAATATAAAAAGGAGAAAATCTCTTCAAAAATCAACTACTAAAGAAAATAATGCTCTTCAGGTTAAGCTTAATGAAATTTTTCAGTACATTTTCATAAAAAAAAATTCTTAGTACATTACGCTCTCATCAGACATATAAATAGAATAAACATACAAGCGACAAAAAGTGTAACAGGATGGCTATTACTAAAGCTATTTGTTAAATTGTTGGATGAATACAAAGATAAATGCACATTAAAATTTAATATTAAATTTCAGCTAGTGAGAGCGAAACAACCCTAAAGAAAAGATACAGGTAACAGAGGTAAACTTTCAAAGAAATGTTCAATTATATTGAAAGGTGATCTAGGTCTTCTATAGATCAGCTATAAAACAATATAAAAAAATATTCATGTTACATCTCGATCGAGAATGTTACAAAAGTCTACGTGCACTATATAGTTGGCTACATTATTTATACTTCTTGATACGTGAGTGAGTTTAAAAGAGTTTAAATTAATAAAAAATACATAAATTTGTTCTATTAGATGATCGCGATCTTGGCGCTCCTTTTTCTTCTCCCAAACATGTCAACTTCCATACCAAATAGTCACCTCTCTTCACCTAAAGGAGCTAGACTTTTAGCTCCATATTTGACCCTAAAGACTTTCTGTAATATCCTGTGATCCCAATGTTGGGGTATTGTTCGCTTTGGCTTCACAAAACTGTGTAACTTGAGTACTTCCCAGGAGGTTACTCTTAACTACGGAGTTTTTCATCATTAGCTTTATCATTTTACCCTAAAAGGCCTCTCTACCATTTAAGATTATATTATCTACTTATACAGCTCAGGATTACCCCATTTTTCGATGTAGGGTTATTTATTCTTGTGCTTCTTTCACCACTTTTATCGGCCTAAAAATCTGCCAGGAGTCGTGTTTTGCCTCAGTAATTCCTTTCTCTTAAGACATTATCCAATAATCACTCCCCACCCTCTTTGGCCATAGGCGCCAAACTTTCTCTCCAAATACACTCACCATGATTCATATATTTGGTTGCATACTTAACCACAAGAAATTTTCTCTACTTTTTGAAATCATGAATTCCAATACCTTCATTGCACTTAGGTTTACGCACTTCTTCCCATTTGACAGAGTATAGCCTTCGAATCAATATGTCTACTATAGCAACATCCTAATAAGCTTCTCAATAGAGCCAATAACACACTTGGGGACATAAGTGATAAGTCTGGGGCACGGTATATGTTAATAGATGATAAGGTGCTACTTAGCAAGGTTACTCTTCCAGCAAATGAAAGATGCCTCGCTCCCCAAGCAGTGATTCTATTTCTAATTTTTGCAATTATGGCTATGAAGCTAGACTTGATAGGTCTTGCATTTCAAACCTTCTTGTGATGACAATTTTCCTGTTTCTAGTGATTATTTTACTAAAGATAATGGAAGACTTCTTTGGATTCACCGCCACATTTAAGCACAATATTTGTGCAGAATATTCTTCAAACAAGAAGCAGCTATTAAGGTAGCCCTAGCAAATAGAAGTAAATCATACGCAAACATAAAGTGAGATTGGGCAGGTCCCAACCGAACACCTGTAATAATGCCCCTTCACATCACCAAGAGAATCATGCTAAATAATAGCTCCAAGAATAAAATGAATAGGTAGGGTGAAAGAGGGTAGCCCTATCTCAATCCTCTCCTTGCCATGATCCATGATGATCTCTTGCCAATGATAAGCAAAGCATATCTAGGACTTCAATCACACATCCTAATCCACAAGAACCATTGATCTCGCCTATGCAGTTAAGCATATAGTCCAGGTAATCCTAAATGACCCTGCATAAACCTGCTCGATATTAACATTGACCATTATGTAGCGGCCGTCCCTTGATATGGTAGTTTGCATTCTATGAATCACTTTTTGTGCTAAAATGTAGATATCTGCAATTTGTCCCCCAAGAATAAAGGCTCCTTTCTCAGTAGCAACAAGGGGGGCGATAAGATCCTTAAGTGTATGGACCATCACCTTAGCCAAATCATTGTAGATGGTAGGACTCAAATTGAAAGGTCTAAACTACATAGGTTGATCAACAATGCTCACTTTGGACACCAACACAGTAAGAGCATCTTTCCATTTTTGTGACATGAAACAAGTGTTCAAGGCATGCTATACTACTTTAACCACATCTTCTTCCATTTTTACTAAATAACCTTTCAAGAATGAGCCAGTAATATCATTTATGCAAGTGCTTTATTGTTAACAAGTGAAAAAACCACCTCCCTTATCCCCTCTCTAGTGATAGATTTAACTAGTGCTTTCCCACAAAAGAGAGTAAAGTGATCATTGGTTGCACAATGTCTAGCACCTAGCTAACATCATTCTCTACACCTCATTTACTAATAAAGAAATCCATCATAGTGGTGAGAGTGCCTCTTCTTTAATAATTTTGTTCCTAGTTGAGTCAACATCTTCTCTAATCAAGTTATATTGTCTCCTTCCTGTAACAGTTCTATGGAAAAAGCTAGTGTTCCTATCTCCTTGGGACAACTAATGTGCCTAAGCTCTTTGCCACCACCATATTTCAACTTTAGTCTTAACTGTATTGTAGGTAGCAATCTAGTCCGTAGGTATGCTTGCTCCTCTAAAACCCCCCTCATAGTTACTTTAATTTGAAATGTGAGGATAAAGTGCTCTAGCTCCCGTTTCACCAACAAGCTCTAAGTGAATCTAACAATATTTGAAGCTACTTCATAAGAAAGTCTAGCTTCCTCAAAATACCACTTTCAAAGGAGGTATTTACACAAAAATTTTATTTACAATTTAATCACTTTGCCCATATATTCAAAAGTGTGTAAACATATCGCAAAGTGGTTATAAAAGTAATATTTAAAATCTGAGCGGCAAGTGTGTAAATACCACTTATAAAAGTGGTACAAAAGTAAATATCCCAAAGTTTAAATGCAAATATCCTGCAGAGGGTTTAAACAAGTTTTAAAAAAAACAACTAGGTATCAAAATTAAAAATCTACAAAACCCATATTCCACAAATCAAATCTGCCTTTTTAAAATTTTTTTGTCAAATAAGCAAAGATACTTCCATTTAATATATTTCTTCTTGATCAAACGCACCACCATCTAAAAAACTTCTATCCAACATCATGAAAGTCAAGCAAATGAAATATCCAAAACATCACTATTAGACGAGGAACTATAAAGTTCTTTTAGTGTGCATTTTCATGATAAGCGTGGAGCAAATACCTGGCCTGGGATAGAATTGTGAAATATGGACCTGAGGGAACTGGTACTCCTTAATAAGAGTAATAGTCTGTGCAAAATCCTCCTCGTTTTCACCTAAAAGATTGCAGCATTCAAGTGATTATCATTTAGATACATATTTTTATGCAATACTTGCATCAGATATTTTGGTGCTCCCGCATACCATTTAAGAACAAATAAAACCTTCATATGGGAAACTTCAAACACACATATTCCATATACTGCTAATGCACTAACCTGGAAATCCACAAATTACATCAGTAGCAATCTGCATCTCAGGTACAAGCTTAATGACTGTATCCACCACAGTTTTGAAGTTGTGGACAGAGTATTCGCGATTCATTGCCTTACAAAACACGACATCAATGCATCAGCCATGCAAAGTTTCACTCAATTTATAGCTGCCATAACGTGGAGAACTTTGCGAGTATATATAATGCATAGTTTAAACATTTATAGCCGCCATATTGCGGAGGACTTTGCAAGTATACACAATGCAAAGTTTAAACAGCTATAACAGACAAAATCCAGTCATGTATTCCAAAGACAAGATAAAAGAGAAAAAAAAACATAAATCATAAAGTATAAGTTGGAAAGCCTACATCAAGAACAGCATCACTCCCACTTTGTACAGGAACGTGAAGAAATGCATAAACACAGGGGTGGCACAAAACTGTGGCAATCTCTTCTAAATGCTCAAGAATAAAAGGAGGATTTGTCATGCCAATGCGAAGCATGGTGCTTCCATCACCTGGAAGTTCTGCAACAAGGGCATTCAGTAATATAGGAAGGTTTGTTCCAATATCCCGACCTGTCACAATCATGAAATAAAAATATGAGAAACTTAACAAAGGCACATAAGTTTTTATCAATTTAAATATGCGGGATTTTTGCTCAATTTGTATTCGAAGTTCTTGAGCGAATTTCCATACAGGAACTAACTAGAGGTGACAAGAATGATTGAAACTCAAAAATTGCTTGAGACTCCCTCAAATTTTGAGTTGATTTAAAATCAAATAAAAAATTTCAAATCGAATAACAAGCCAAGAGACGTAGCTCAAAGTAAATTTTGAGAGTAGATTGAGTTTCTCATGGCCTGCTCAAAATTTTTTTTAATATTAAATATTCTATGTATAATTTTCTATAAATAACAGGTCAAAACTAGTTATAACACAACCCTCAATACTTTAAATTGAATTTAGGACCTTTTCCAAATACTCAACACTGACTTGAATCTCACCTTGGCACCAAAAAATCAAGCTGGCTCAGAGTCAAAGAATTCAAGCCGACCTGGCTTAAAATCAAAATGGTTTTGATACCGAGATGATTTCAAGATAGCCTCAACTTGAAAATTTCAATTTCAAGTTCAGCCAGCTCATTCAAATTGACTTATAACCCTTAGAACCAACCAAAAAGGTATAAAGGTTTCAAGGATGACAAAGACGTATAAGTAAGCCTAGGAACAAAACCTACAATGATCATGATAAGATACTAAAAACTAGGGCATTGAAACTGATGAATACAACATTCATAAGCAACAATAAGGACATTCTCATCTACACACAACACTCTTAAAGATATCATTTTCATCTTTTACATGACAACGATCTAAATATTAAATAAAAAGAACAATTAAAATAAGTAGATAAACTTTTCTCATGTTGTCCTGGTTGAAAGCTGAAGCCACTCATTACCATTCAGGCACTCACCATATGCACCAGTGTCTTCACTACTTAACCATATTTCTCTCACACCTTCTGATATGACAGTCCTTACTCGTTCAACCTATATAAAAAATCACTAAAGTATTTCCAAACCTTGTAGAGAACTTATCAAATAGATGTCTCTAATTAAGTGCTTACATTAATAGGGGAGAACTTACAAGGCATTCTACAGTATAACTCCCAAGATGGCCACGTGCATGCTTTGTCTTGCAATAGGTGCAAGCACCTAAACAACCAACATTAATTGGAAGAATCTCAATAAATTTGTTTTTTCTCACCTGTTTAAAACAATCCCTAAAACAAATTAACAACAAATACAAGCGTATAAGCATGGCATAACTAAAATTTTCAAAGGATGAAAACACCTGAAATTTTCTTTTCCCAAGAAAATTACCTTAGGAAGGTCTAGTGAAGGAAGCATTTTTCGGTTCAAAAGCCGGACCTCATGGCCTTTCAAAGTCTCTTCCACTACATCAACCACACGATCAATCTGTTGGACTCCTATTATACTAATCCCTTCAAGCTCCTTTAAATCTCTGCTTCCTTGGGGGACACATCCAGCCACAACAAGAGGTTTTTTCGCAGTTTTGCATTTTAATATGAGGGTCTCCATGGCAGATTGGCTAGGGGACTTTACAGTGCATCTGCATCAATTTTAAAGAAATGCATTTACAATTAAAAATGAAACTGTATTATGCAGAAATGCGTGGTGGCTGATGATAGAACCAGATATTTTTCAATATATGCAGCTCTAAGACAAATATCTAAAGTAACAGAATTTGCATAAAGCAGACATTTAACTTGAGAAATGGAACTCATACACAAAGTAGAAAGAGAGCTTGAATAAGTCATCTCTATATTCCATGCACAGGTAAATGCAGTTGAAGGAAGAGTTGGCTTAATTAACAATCTAAAAACACCCATAACACCTCAAAATACGAAGCAGCAATCATTACGTGTTTATCAGCCAAAGGTCTGCCTCCTCAGGACTGTCAGTCAGAGCATATCCAAACGCTGAGAGTTGACCAGCCATGTATTCACTGTCACTCTGTCAAGCAAATTGAAGCATCCAACTGTGAACTTTAGGAAAATATTCAACCTCAACTAAAATGATAATATAGATACTACAGAAGTAAAAATAGAAATGTAAAACAGCAGGTGATGAAATGGGATTTTTGCAAGACAATTATATAAAAAATAACAAAGTTCAAGCAAGCTATACAAAGAAGACAACATTGTAGAAAGCTGAAAGCATCATCAAACAGAAAGGTAGAAGACCAAAATGAGTTCCAAATATGGAGGCCTATTGAGAGAGATAAAATGTATGATAATGATACATCAATCAACTTCTTAGGTTTCCACCCAATTAACTTATCTGTAGAATTACACTCAAATGAGTTCGGTAACAGCTGACTTATTGACATTGGATAATCTCTAGTATCATTACAGCTTTAGAGATGCATTTTGTTGCATTTTAGGTACCTTTGCAAACCTTGGTAAATGCTACGAACTCCAAGTTTTACCAGGTTTCTAAGAAAATTGAGTAGTAGGCCTTTCATAGTTTGTTCATTAGGAGTTGCCAATGTTCAGGTAATTGACTTATAGTTTGTCAGTCATTACACAATGGGATTTAGAACAAGTTAACATGTTGGGTGATCGTAACAAATGCAGTGCTAACACAAGAAAGGTAATTCAACATTCATCTAAAGGTACAACAAAATGATTTAACCACATACTAAGAATTTCTTTTACCGCCAATATATTCCAAACAGATTTTGAATCTACTACCACAGAGATGAGATATTTCACTACTGCAGTTTGCTCCAGATAAGAATACAATTTTTTTACCACTTTTGATGTCACCTACATTTGTTGAAATAATCAATAGATTAATCTTGTCATAGCTGCTAGGGCTATTAAAATTGTTCGAAACTCAAAACTTGCTCAAATTTTGACTACAATGGAACTCGATTCGAGTCTCATTGAGTCGAGTTTTGAGTCACATAAAAGACTCAAATTATATTTCAAATTGAGTTTGAGTTAACCCTAACTCGCTCAAAATGATTTTCGAGTTGACTCGAATTATATAATTAGTATTATTGTAAAACATGAACATTGGTTGGGTGTGGTGGTTAGCTTCATCCTTTACATATTGAGCAATCCAAATTGGATTCCTGCACATAACTTTATTTTATCATTTCTTTTAATTAAATATAATAACATAAAATAAAATAATATTAAAAATAAAATATATTATTAAAATAAGTTAAAATAAAATTTATTTTGAGTTGATTTAAATGCATTTCGAGTCAATTCAAACTCAATTCATTTCATGTCGAGTCGACTCGAACTCAAAATAATTCGAGTTTGAGTCAAGTTAAAAAAATTCGAGTTGAGTTTGAGTTGACCCAAGCTCGCTTGAAGTTAACTCGTTAACAGTCCTAATTAATAGCCAAACTTGCATTTGATGGTCATTTTAGTCTGTTCAACTCACTTTCAAACACCTTCTAACCATGTTCCCTTAGGTTGGGAAATTATCTTGGGTAGATCTGAACGTGGAAGTACCAAAATCTACTATATATAGCTTACCCTAGAATTATAATTACTTCACTCTTTCATGAGGGCATTATAAAAAGTTTGGTCATGTATACCATCGGCCACTAGTTGCCTCATGTGCATAAATAAGAGTTCCAAGTCACGTTGACAAATAGAGGGGAAGATCAAAAGTAACTTCAAATATGCCCATTAAATATAACCTAGACTCACTAGCTCTTATACAAAGTGTTGCATCATATAGAGCTGAATAGATAAGAGAATTCATATAATTGATCACAAGTGTTATTGTTATTGCTGCTTTTTCTCATTGAATAATGAATGCCAGTGGAACTCTAGAATTGCCATAAAACTAAAAATAAAAAAGACAACAACTAGTTCAAAATTAGAAGTCTACAGGGAAGCAACTGAACTTGGATCTGTCTTATAAGTCGTGAAGGGGATGAGATCCCTCCAAAGGAGAGAGAGAGAGAGAGAGAGAGAAGTTTGCCAAAGAGTAAAAGAAGTGAAAGTCAAAGATTTGCTATGAGGGCTTGTCAAACAATGATGTTATTTCGATAATATTTGCAGTTTTGGAAACCTAAATGGAGAATAGGGATTTGAACATCTACTAAAGAAGTAAACCCTAACGAAAAGAAGTCTCTGAGTATCAATACAATGTTTGGCAAACCTCATCTATGCATAACCCTGAGGAGTTCTATACTTGTAAAAAAGAAAGTTCTAGCCCAGAATAAGATTACTTGTTTGTCTATTCTTTGAAAAGAGATTCCTACAACTAAATTAGACAAGTTTTCGCTAGAGAAACGTCAAACGATTATGGAGAGTGACCACATTAGTGCCTCCAAAACCATTTGAGAAAGTAGTGGCCAAGTGGGAAAGCCACATGTTGCCACATAGTGAAATTCAAATAGATGCACCTGCCTCTTTCTACCCACTATAAAAAGGCCACTTAAAAATAATTGCTTATGTTGTTGTCGTTGCTGGCAAGAGAATCATTGCTGAGGAGCAAGCTATTGTGTGGGATTCATATTAAGAGTACTCCAGGTGACCCATCGCTGATGTTAAGTAGTGAAGGCCAACAAGTTTGGTGGTGCAGACATCTAGTGATCCAGAAGAAGCTCGATTTTTTGAAGTTGAAGATTAGTAGAGAAGCCAGTTCTCTGATAACCATTTAGAGTCTTTCGGGTTCCAAATGAGGAAAACTCAACCGTTCTTTAAACTCAACTTGTTGATGGACTTGTGGCAATCATAAAAGAGTGTATTCTCACATTAAAGGCTAGTTTGGTTGAGGCTTTAAAAACCCTAAAATTCTTTAAAAAATATTTTCATTATTATTTTATATTAATTTCACATCAGACAAAAATTTAAATATTAAAAATTAATTTTATTTCACATCCTATATAAATTTTAATATTAAAAAAATAACTTTATTACACATCATACAAATACTTCAATAAAAAAATAATTTTATTTCACATCCACAATAATCTTTAATAATAAAATAATTTTATTTTACATCATAATATTAAAATAATTTTCTTTCATTTTCTATCTCGAAAAAAATTTTCAAGCATCCCTAAAAAATACTTCAACCAAACGAGGCCTAAACTTCCTCGAATATTTCATTGTTGTTTCTCTTCAAGTTGTACAAGATCCTTGTTAATATATTATTTTTTAGATGTTTAGAGTAGTTAATAAGTAGTTGTCAATGATCTGTGTGGTTTTTTGACAAATACAATCTCCGACTAGCTCAATTCAGGTTTTTCAACTTGATTTAAGGTTTCTGCGCATCACCAATAAGGTTTTTTGGTTAATGAGTGTCCATTCACTTCTGTATTGGGCCAAACCTAAACCTGCAAGTATTTCTCTCTTAACAAGTATTGTAAGAGTCGATAATTCAATTGGAATCAAGCAGTTCATGCAGGTTATCCTCCCATGAGTTTTGCGGCTCCCAAGTTCTACTATGGTTGAGAATTCCATGAATGAGTTACTCTCACTATGTCTTCAGATGATTAAGTGTGCTATTATTGTGCATACATTTGATGGGTTATAATAGCCCGCTAGATGAAAAAAAATCAATATGAATGGATTCTCATGAGAAGAAGATTATTAGGAATGCACATGTAGAACTATCCCACAATGGTAGTACTTACCATACAAGCGGTGGTTCTAACCTACTAGCCTAATCTTTTTGGTTAATGAGAGTACGTTCACTGTGAAACATGGCCTCGTAATGTAACTCGCCTAACATCATACAAATGATAAGCTCAAATTTGAGCTTATACTTTCAGGATAAGCTCAAATTTGAGCTTATACTTTCAGGATAAGCTCAAATTTGACCCATCTCAATAATCTAGGGAACCTGACCAATTATCGTGCAGTCTCCTATGACCACCCCATTAGTAGCTGAAAATTACATCTTCTATGATAAACAACGAAGATATATTAATAAATTTAACAGATTACTCCAGCACCTGACATCCTAAATCCTACCAACAAAAACTGCAATGTATAAGTCGTACTAAAAAATCATAATTTGCAAAAATATATCCATTAAAGAAACATAAAGAGCTTGCCTGGTTATGCGAGCAGCCAAACGTCTTCATATAAATTGTCTGGCAGAAATTAACAAAAGAAGTAGATAGCATCAACCATTCAAATTATAGATAGAGAACGAGGGAAAAAGCAACAAAGTGTGGAAAGAGATGAAGGAACCTGCGTGCCGGGTATATGCGGGCTTGGATCTTCAAGGAGGCGAGCTTTAGGCTTCCTCCTGGGTTTCATGCTCACCGACGTGGGAGGAAGACTTAGCCCCGGCGCCGCTCCGCCGGCGATGACATCCTCGATGTCTTCCATCTCGGCGGGTCTGCGGCGAGGGATCAAGATCGTAGCCGGTATTGGTGCTTCGCAGTTAGGGTTGCAGTTCGTGCCCAATGTCGCGCAACATGTCAGCAAAAAATATAAAGCAAATTACACCCAGATCCCTGAGTTTTAATTTTAATACCGCACAGATTCATATTTTTAAAATTATAACATCGGTCCTGAGTTTTAATAAATTATCAAATGAATATTTTTTTATTTTTTTATTATTAAAATTTTTTAAAATTATCATTTTACCTAGGGGTGGTTACCGGACTGGACAGGACCGGTTCCGGTCCAGTTCCACCGGTTCCAGGTCCGGTTGGACCTGGAATCGGTCCAGTCCGGTTCCAACCGGTTCCGGATCCGGTCCGGAACCGGTTAGGTGGCCTTGGATCCGGTCCGAGTCCGGTCCGGATCCAAATAATTGGGTCGGGTCGGGTCAATAAGGTAAATTAATTAAAAAATATATTTATTTATACATTTTATAAAAAAAAATTATATATTTTATAATATTTCTGACAAAATTGACATAAAAAAATTCTAAGAAATTTTATTAAGGGCAAATTTCACTCAGGTCCCTGAGTTTAAGGGTTATATCATACAGGTCCACGTTTTTTAAATTATATCATCGGGGTCCCTAGGTTTTCAAAAATATCATCTGGTCCCTTTTTTATTTTTTTATTATTAAAAAATATAAAAATTACCATTATACCCTTACCCTCCCTCTCTCCTCCAGATCCGGCTGCCGCGCGGCCCCGCGCCGCCTCCAGAGGCCTCGCGCGGCC
>JAEMOT010000289.1:507293-524766 GCA_019297695.1 Apostasia ramifera
AGACCGGTCTCGGTCCGGTTCCGATCGAATCGGTCCAATAAGCAGCCCTAATTTTACCCCTACTATTCTCTCTCTCCTCCCGATCCGGAGCTCGGGTCCCTGAGTTTTAATAAATTATCAAATGAGTTTTTTTTATTATTAAAATTTTTTAAAATTATCATTTTACACCTACCATTCTCTCTCTCCTCTAGATCCGGAGCATGCGCACGTCGGATCGAGAGGAGAGAGAGAGAGGCCGCCGGCGGGTCGCGCGCGTGTGCGTATCGGGATGAGAGAGAGAATGGCAGGGGTAAAACGGTAATTTTAAAAAAAATTAATTATAAAAAAATAAAAAAACTATTTGATAATTTATTAAAACTCAGGATCCCGATATTATAAATTTAAAAACGTGAATCTGAGCGATATTAAGCATTAAACTTAAGGACCTAAATGTAATTTGCCCAAAAATATATCTATGCTAAAGGAAATGTTTAAGATTTTGTTATTATTCATTGTTAACTAGTTAATTATGATTATAAGTAAAATATTACATTAAATTGATTACTAATATTACAGATGTAATACATAATTTTTCAAATAAATTTCTCACCTCCATACCACAAAGAAACGCAATAATAATTAAATAAATATCTTTTGAGTCAAATTTTGAATTACATCGAGATTAATTAGATCTAAACAATTCTTACTAATTATTTTCAAAAAAAATTAATATAATTAGCATTAGTTAATTTCCAAACAATAATTTGTATAAGATCTTATATTTCTTTATTTCTTAAAAAAATCCCTCGTGTGACTTTTTTTCACAATTTATAAGTTTTTATTTATAATCATTAAGTTAAAATAAATAATTAGTATTCAAATAATTAGATGAATTTTATCAAAAATAAAATAAAATGATTAGATGAATAAATACATGAATACCTTAACTAATGAGTCAATTTAATTTGAATCAATAATAAATTAATTTTTTCTAGTCTAAATTTTCATTGAATTGAAATCAAAATTGATTTAAATTTTTTATTATCTGGGGACATTTATATATATTATATAAAGTTTTAAATATTAGATAATTGTATAAATCTGTATTGTTATATGCAATAAATTTTGTGAATAGTATGACATTTAGGTAATATCTAATTTTCTGTAACGAAAGTAATTCTCTCTCTTTCTCTCTTTCTCTCTTTCTCTCTTTTAACCCTAATCAGCTCCGGCCCAAATTGCTGCACGCGCTTCCTATCACTTTTTTGTTTATCGATTGAACCAGTGGGCACTTATGACATCTAGAATTTGATTTGAGATTTAAATATTAAAATTGATTTGGACCTAAAATGAAAAATTTTAAACTTAAAATAAATAATTTTAAATTTATTTATAGTATATAAAAGTTAAAGAATTAAATTATAATTTTTCTTATAAAAAAAGGGCTGCCAGCAGTGCCAGCCCAGCCCGCCTCTTCCCTTCCCCTTTGCCGCGTGGAGGAAATGAATAGATATATGTTGCATAATGTAAAATTGTAAGTGTTTGACGGCTCGGCCCAGTATAAAAAGGGTGGTCGAGTACTGGCAGCCGGGATATCACAGGTGGTATTAGAGTGGTTGCAAGCCTATACTGAGAATGTGCGTAAATATAGTGGGTTGCACTCACTAATTACTGTGTATAAAAATTTGAAAAAGCTGAGTAATAATTAAGAGAATAATTTGTTTGGAAGTTAAAAGTAATAAAATATTTCTGGAGATTGGATATGAATATTTTACTGATAATTTATATGATTGATGAATTGGAAACAAAAGAAAATATTGAAATGACAGATAAAAGTTTAATGTTGACAGAGAAATATAAAATCAAATTCAAAGAAAGAATTCTACAATAAGGGAAAGAACAATTAGAAGAGAATGAAAAATATCAAATATATATTTAAAGTTTACCTGCACCAAATTAGTGGAATTTAATAAATTAGTGAAGGATTCAGAGATTATAGCATCAAATCTACTTGTAAGTAAGGCATGAAAATGTCTTAGAAGTGAAAAAGTGATAATTAAAATGTAATATATGATATTTTGGTTATAGAAATGAATATTACTGATTTATATTTCTTGTGTTAAGTTAGAAATTAAATAAGAAATAAAGAGCATATTGATGTGAACTTAATGTGCTTTTAAATTATTTACTAAGTTAAAAGACAAGTTATAATATGTGGACTTGGAACAACCAAATAAAATTGATAAGATATTTTGATGTTTGTTAATAAATTTAAAAGGGGTTTCTTATTATGTTTAAGTCCCTGCCTATGCTCGAGTTATATGATATGGTAACCAGCCAAATTTAGGGATAGTTGCTAAGATGTGTAAACAACCTGTTAAATTCGATGATGGTTATATATGTGACACTCCTCTATTTACGGGGTATGAGAGTTGTCAAGCATTCTATATATCAATGGCAAAGAAAAGAGGCATTTGAAACATATTCCAAGAAACCAAATTTAAAAGATAAAATGTGTAAAAAATAAAAAAAAAAAGTAGAGAAAGATTAGTTAGAATGTGTAATGAAAGTTTGTCATTGTTTATGTAAATTTTGATAATGAAATTTCTAAAGGTGGGGAGAATTGTGATATTCATAATTTGATTTGAGATTTAAAAATTAAAACTGATTTGACCTAAAATGAAGGATATTAGACCTAAAATAAATAATTTTAAACCTATTTATAAGAATATGAAAGTTAGGGACTAAATTGTAATTTTTTTTATAAAAAAAATGAGCTACCAGTTGCAACAGCCAGTAGTGCCAGCCTAGCTTGCCTCTTCCCTTCCCCTTTGCGGCATGATGTAAAATTGTAAGTGTCTGATGGCTCAGTTGCTGGTGGCTTGGCCCAATATAAAGAGGGCAGTCGAGCACTGACAGCCGGGATATGACAACACTATTCGCCCCTAACCCTCAACACTGCAGTGTCAATCTCTCTTCATTTCCCTCGATCTTGTCTTCCTCTCCGAAATCTCACGGTTCAGGGTGACGATGTAAGGCGTATTTGGTCTTCGTGGCATCGCCCTCACAGTCGGGAGCCAGTGACCAACGAATCCCCTCCAGCCTCCCTCCTAGCTTGCCATCAAATCCTCTCCATCTGTCATTTTAGGTGACACCCTTATCCTAGTCAGTTAATGATGTCGCTACAAGATCACATACAAACTCATTAATTTGATTAGTCATTGTTGTTGGAAGCTCTCATGATCGTTGCGCAGTTGTGTAAAAGAGGGTTATTAAGTTCCAGTTATTCTTGCGATAAGTAAGTTTATTACATGTGATGTTTAGCGCAATGTCACAATAGCTTTTGTTGAAAGAACTTGCTTACCATGCATTTGGAGTTGCGAACATACTAACTGTAATAAAGGATTACACCTTCTAGCTAAAGTCGTGATCTCATCTATTACGTCTAGTTGCCCTCACTATTGTCTCCAATTTTATCTGCAAGAAAAATGTTAGTAAAAATAAATCATAATACTATTGACGAATTTCTCGCACTGCTTCATGGAGTCTGTAATCAGAGCCTAAGTGTATAATATATTTCTCCACACCCCATCCTCAGGGGCATATAATTGTATTGATCAATCGTCTTCAGTACAACAAGGTTCTCATTGTTATATAGTTATACAATAACATTTAATTATTTGTTTCTTGAATGCAACCATTTATGCATTAGCCCATTAATTCATCCTTTAATCTAATTTTATCCTATATCAGATATGTAAATAGAAGAAGCTATAAAATTAATTATCTTGTTAGTAGATTTGTATACACGAACAATCTTATCTTAAAGGCACTAAAAAATAATAAATTTCTTCCAACAATTCCACATAGTAAAAGCAAAATGTCCCTTACAATGATGGTAAACTTTCCCTTCACTTAGATTAGATGCTTTGTGCTCTACTGCTTAAGTATTAGCAAGTCTTGGTGCCTCTAAAGCTTCTCTAACATCTATCGCCCGCTCTCATAAACAATTTGCTACCTAAAAGCAAATTTTTGCCAATAAAATTATTATCACATAAAAATCTTAATTAACTTTAATATTTTTAACTTTTTGAGAAAACATTTTCCTTTTCCTCATCAAAACTCTTCGGGCCTGTTTGATAGTGGATTCGGCTTCAAAATAAATAGAATCGGATTCAAAGTTTGAAGTAGCTTCAAAGTTTAATTTTGTTTGGATAAAAAATAGTTTAAAATTAATTTTGAATCTATTTTAATGTATTTCTGTTTGGATAAACATTAATTTAGAAATTTAGAATCTCTTGAAACTATGGGCCTGTTTGATTGACCGCTTCAAGCGGTTTTAAGTGAGATAAAACCGATTTAATAAAATTAATTAGCCAAACAATTCTAATTTATCTCATAAATCTGAATCCGTTTTAAAAGCGTGAAACGGCTTCGAGGCCGCGAATCTAAAACCACCGAAAAAAGTGATTTCAGACTCGCGATAGCGTTTTTTTTTCCCAGATTTTTAGAAAAATATATTTGAGGATAAATTTGGTATTTCTCTTAAGGCTAAAATTAAGGGATAATTAAATCTGATAAATTCAAAATTTAAAAAATAATAACAAACCATCTTTTGACTCATAACCTCATCTCTTAAATATCTCAAATTTTGATATATATTCTCGTGAGAATTTTAAATTAATAAATATTCAAATAAATTATGAAATTTTGAATAAATATTTTTAATTTACTTTTATTATAAATTTTATGTATTTTTATTAGTTTTGATATTTATTGTGAGGTGAAGTGATTTCTAAATTAATATTCATCCAAATAAAAATAAATTAAAGTAGATTCAAAATTAATTTCAAGCTACTTTACATTTAAAAAAAATTTAAGTTTGAAACTATTTCACTTATCTGAAATCGTTTTAAACTTTAAATTTAATTTTATTTATTTTGAACTTAAATCTACTGTCAAACAGGCCCTATGTTTTCGGTGGTTTTAGATTCGACTTGATCAGATAAATTTGATATCTAAAAACATGCCCTCTAGTTCACCATGCAACCGCTTTAACGCCAAACGCCACGTGCTTGGCGTTCTCTTAAATCTCCACACGTGTCTAATTATTGCCACGTGCCACACGCACGACTCGTCAATCCGATCCCACTATCGCGATAACCGCCCTACCGAACTCTCCAGTACCAATCTTATGCACACCACCTGTTCACCCATGTTCCTGTTCAGCAGCAGAAGTCGAAGATGATGAACGTCCTAGCCCTCGCTCTCCTCCTCTCCTCCCTCGCCGCCGCTGGCGTCTTCTCCCCTACTACCGGCTCCACCAACACCCATCCGACTCCCCCCCTCGCCCGCGAAGGCCACCGCCTCATCGTCGTCGAGTACGAACGCCAGGTCCCGCCTGGCTCCTCCGCGCTCATATCCGGCGATTCCCCGGGCAATGAAGCCGGCGAGGCTAAGGACAAGCTCCTCCCCCACCAAACCCAGCCGGAAAAAGACAAGATCTGCGACGCGTACGGCGCCTGCAAGGAGAAAATCTCAAATCTCTTCACCAAGGCCAAGAACATGGCCTCCGAATTAGAAGAATCCGCCATTGACGCTGTGAAAAGTGCCTCGGAGACTACGAAGGGAAAGGTGGAGCAGCTGCAGGAATCTGCCGCTGATGCACTAAAATCTACTGCGGAATCGGCCGCCGACGCTGTGAAACTTGCCGGCAAGACGACGAAGGAAAAGGCTGAGCGATTCCAGGAATCGGCCGCCGACGCCATCGCGAACATCACGGAGAGGGCCTCGGGGGTAAAGGAATCCGCCATCGGGGCCGTCAAGAGCCCGGCGATCGAGGACGTCTCCGCCAATATCTCCGCTGTGGCGAGGAAGGCCGCCGACCGGACTGAGGAGGCCGCGCGAGATCTGGCTGACATTCTCCGGCGGGCGAGGGAGCTCGCGCGCGACGCGGCGGCTTACGTGGCCTCCGGAGCATCTAGAGCCGCGAGGACGGTGGCTGCGGGGGCACACCTGCTAGGGTTTGCGACGGCGTACGGCACGTGCGTGTGGGTGACATTCGCGTCGAGCCACGTGCTCGCCTCCGCTCTTCCGCGGCAGCAATTTGGGATCGTGCAGAGCCGCCTCTACCCGGTGTACTTCAAGGCGATGGCGTTCAGCGTTGCCGCCGCGCTCGCCGGACATTTCCTCTATGTAGGCCGACGTTCGCCGGCGGAGCGCGAGAAGGGATATGACTTGCTGGCGGTGCTGGTGATGGTGACGTTGAACATGCTATACTTGGAGCCGAGGGCTACTAAGGTTAGGTCTTTCTTTTTTTTCCCGTTAATTTATAATATATATATATATATATATATATATATATANATTTTTAGGAACTCCAAATATTCATTAGCAATGTCAATTGTATAATTTCTCTAATGCTTACATGAATAATAAAATCATTTCAGAATCAAGAATGATTGAGACATGTGTTTAAAGTATTAGGATAAGTCTAAAAATATATAAATATTAAAAAATAAATATTGAAATACAAAAATAAAATAAATTAGAGAATATGTGAAATAAAAATACTGTCCTAATAATAGGAATAATTTGTCATCATAGTAATTACTTTTATGGAAATAGCTTGTGTGTGTTGTTGAATTAAAGCTTCACATATTGATCTAGAGATTGAGTGATCCAAATATTTATCTCAATTGTTTTACATTGGTCTTTGAAGTCAGTGATATTTTTTCATGATGTGGGTTTTTGCATTATCATTTTTTATTTTAATGTTAAATATCTAAAATATTCATCAAACTTTTTTTCTTTTCTTTTTTTTTTCTTTAAATTTAAATTTTAATTCAGTGAAATATTTTGATTTAATATTATCTTAATTTTATATTTTGAGAAAATAATTATTTAATTTAATAATATGTATAAATAATATCATATCATAAAAAAATATGAAATTATTGTATAATAATTTAATATTTAAATATCAGAATGACATAATATAATATTAAAATAATATTGAACTAAATGTCTGTAATTTTAATTCATTCTTAGCAAATTTTGAATTTAATCCACAGGATAGCTTAGTGGAGTTGGCCTATTTTTGTTTTAATATTTTGGATTATTTTTGAATCAATTTTTTTGGTTGCATATCTTTTTCCTTCCTCATATTAAACTTATTTTCTCTTCTCCACAATGCTTCATCAATATATGTGAAGGAAAAAGGAAAGTAGATAGAAAGAGAAGAACCATAAAAAATAAAATAGAAAATCAATAGTGTGTTTTGATTAATATTAAGTTGGCCTAACTTGAAATAGTTTTAAAAACTCAAGGTCTATAAAAGTGAAATCAAAATCAACAAACTGTCAAAAATAAAATAAAATCAATAGTTAAAACAATTGAAAAACTAAAGAATTTAATTGAGAAAAAAATTTATGAGATATGAAAAGATTCAAAAAAAAAATTATGAATAGCCAAACATCATGAATTTGGTATGACTATGCAATTTTAAAATGATGTGTATCCTTTGTAGAATTTGGTGATTAATATCAATGAAGATATTTTTGATCGTTGTAAATTATTCACAGGTTATGTTCGAGAGGATGAAAATAGAGAAGGAAGAAGGATGTGGAAGTGCCGCGGTGATGGCAGCCGAGACGGAGGCAGCCGCGAGCGAGATGGTGATAGCGAGCAAGAGGCTAAAGAGGCTCAACTCATATTCATCTTTTCTGAACGTACTGTCCCTCATGGGGCTCAGCTGGCACCTCGTGCACCTGGCTCAACTTCTGGATTCCAATTGCTCGACTTCTGTGTAGTTCGTTTTCTTGTCGGTTTTGTACCGTAGAAGGGGTTGAGTTAATTGGTCGAGGTTAGGGTGGACTAATTGTATAGACCAAAATGTAAGTATCAGTGTTTAGTGTATAAATGCAATGTGTTTAGATTTTGTTGACTACTGGAATGGTGCAAAAAATGTGGAGTGGATGGAGTTAATATTGCATGTGTACCCATTATTAGAAATTTATAGATTTCTTTTAAGATAAGAAATAGTGAAATACATTAGTATAAATCACATCTAATATACCTTTTAATAGCATGTTGGGTTCATTTAGATTGGGGATAGAGTTGGCTCTAGTTGGGGTATGAGAATTAACCTCGACTTATGTTTGGCCGGAATTATGTTCTAAATCAACGCAGTTTAACGATTCTATTTGGCTGATTAATAACTCCAGAATACCAAAACAAAACCAAAATGAAGAAAACAAACGTACATCCAAACAAAATTTCAAATGATCATAACAATTTCAGTATGTTTATTTCAAAGGAATGAAATAAGATTGAAATAAAATTATCATTTCAAGAGAAATAAAATGATAATTCTTTTATTTATTAGAATAGAAATGAATAGGAAAAAAAGTACTAAAATATTTATAAATATAATTTAGAAGGCGTTTGGTTTGTTGTTATTTTAGTGTCATGTTACATATTCTAGATGTTATGACATCTAAATGTCATATTTTGATTAATAATTTTATAATCTAATAGAAGATTATTTATAAATGTCATTAAACCAAACAATTACTTTCTCTATATAATATAACATAACATCAATATAACATTAAACCAAACACCCCTTAATAAAATTTCATACTATTTACTATTATTAAATTTAATTCTACACAAATAATTAGATGAATATAACTTAAATAAGTATCTACGTATACACATAAGAAAGTGTATATGTATGTATATGTGAGTAAACAGTGGTAATTTTCGGATAATATTTTTAACTCACAAAAAATAATCAAGGAATTATTCCTTGGATAGGTGGAAAGAACGACTATTCCATAAAATATGAAATAAAGATTTTTATGAAATAGCTATTCCATCAAAATAAATATGGGAATCGTTATTTTATAAAAAATAAAAGTGAAATGGAATAGTCGTTCTATCTAGATACACCCATTATAAATCAAAAGCCAGAGAAGAGACCAATCAAAATGAAGGTTATGGTAGACGAGAAGAGCAAGTACAACAGTTATTAGTACGTAAAAAAACAAGCCATAGAAAAGATTCTAAAAATTTAGAAGTAGATTCAGAAGGGAATCACAACATAGTTTTAGAAAAAAAAATACATACAAAATGTAGAACACAAAAAAAAAATGCAAATATAGTGGTACTTTCAGTGACACTCAAAGTTAGCATGCAAACATGATCATAAAGCTGAGTACTAATTATCTTTAAATTCTTAAAAACAGCATAGTCAAAACCTCTTACAAAAGAAGGCAGCATAACAGATGATAGTGTCACCTTAGTGAGTGAAGGATATCTATTATTTGCCTTTGTCACGAAATGAGAAAGATCTAAGAGAGGGTCAAATAAGAGAAATTTGAAAACCATTAACAGAGAAAATTAGCCCATGATCAAGGAACTAATAATCTTCTTTATCATACAAACATGTACTCCATGAAAAAACTAAAGCACTATCTTTCAAAACAAAGAAAAACTATAGCACTGCATATTGTTGTTCTACCACACAATAAGAATTATCTTTCAAATGAACAACAAAAATAGAATCATTTGTGCTTCGAGGAAAAAAAAACAATTACCACAAACATGTCATTAGGAATTAAAAGATTTTAGAGTACAATTTAAGAAAAAGGCCTTCGAAACAAGCTGTCCTACAAGTATGGCTGTAAATGAACCAAGTCAATGGACAGCACAATGTTCGGTTCGATAAAAGCTTGTTCATATTCGGTTCGATAAGAGCTCATTGATGTATGATTCGTCAATATTAACAAACAAGCTTGAGCATAATTTTAAAAATTCGATTGATAAATGAATGAGTTTGAAGATGCTTGCATTTGACTCATTAATATTCATGAACATTTCAAATAAAGTTCATAAACATGCTCAATTATAAGGCTCAATACAATGCTCCTTTAGAGATATTAATATATCTTGTTATTGATAAGAAAAGAATTCATAAATTATGATGATGAGCCTATTTGTGAATACATTAATATCCTTGATAAATAAGATTATGTCTATAATTTTCATGTTTATAAACTCAGATATACATGAGTTCGTTTATGAACACATTAGTGAGCACATTTGCAAACCATATGAACCAAACTCAAACATGCCTTATGTTTGCGAACTAAGCTTGAACAACCTCGAAACAAGTTCTAGCTCAAGCTCGAAGTTGATTTTAATAAATGAATTGAACTTGAACAAACCACTACTCGACTCAACTCGGTTCATTTACAGCCCTACCTACAAGTCTCCGAAACGAGCTTTTAGAGAGCAGGGGAAATAAGGCCATACTGCTTTGCCTTAAAGAAAATTCAAAACCTAGGCTAAAGATGAAAGAGAATCAGCAAGTAAATAGATCTGAAGTCAAAATCAAAAAAAGGAGGGGTGAAAAGAATGTAAGACAGGTCAACAGCAACGATGCATACAAAAAATAAGATAATGCTAGGGCAACGGGGTTAGTGTTGGGGGGTGGGGGAAATTGTTCTAAACCGACAATTTTGCACTGTGTATATTTTGGGTATCACCAACCTAAACTTGTTTGAAAACTGTTAATCCAAAATCCTAATGATTATTATTGTTTTGGAGAAAAAACAAATGTGTTTATACTAGAGCTTAAATCTTTGAACTTTAAAGTAAAAAAAGACATTAATTGCCATTAGGATCACCACAGTTTAATTCCTAAATTTTTTTTTGATAAGGTTTTAATTCCTAAAATTGATTGGTAGCAGTGATTAAATTTCAATTCACCCATTTCATTGTTATTAAATATCGGATAATGAGTTATAACGGGGATCAGAATTACAAATGGAATTAAAGAGTTTGGAAAAGAATTTGAATTTAATACCACTTGATGTTTGAAATTTTGATTTAGTATAAATCTCCTACAATTGAAAAAGGGACTCCTCAGATCTTGTTATTGTATTGCTCTGATTTAACAATCGGAAGTTAGGAAAAACTAATAGCACACCCCTTAGATTTAAAATACCTCGACTTGGCTTCATGGATTTTCGTTATTTTATAGGTTTTTCCACGTGAAACTTTCTTTTTTCCTCTCCCTAACAGATTTAAAACACCTCGAATGGGCTTCATAGTTTTTTGCTATTTTATATTTTTTTCATGTAAAAGTTCCTTTTTTTCCTCCATCTCCTCTTTTATTTATTATGTTTTCAATGCAACCCCTCCATGCATGCTTCATGAAAAGATCTCCTCTACAAAACATCAAGGCTCTTTGTTCGGTTGACCCATTTATTAAGTATGTCAGCTTAAATGGGTTGACCTCAATCCAACCCACCTACTTGTTTTGACATCTACCTTCTAATTCTGTTCCCTTTTTCACACACACAGTTATCCATTCTTACGGACAAATCCTTGCCGGATGTCTAAAAAACAATGGGTTCAATATATTATCAATTCTAATGAAAACACTGCCAAAATATTACAATATGTAGGATGGTTCAATATTTTCAATATTCACCCTAATAAAGAATAAATCATTGTACAGACTTCATCCATTTGAAAGTTATTTCAGCCCTAAGTCAATAACTGTATTGCCTACAATCACCAGTTACTGAAGGGCAAGGCACAAATGATGAATATTCTGGCCACATAGTCATCCAAAACTGCTTATTGAGAACGGCCAAACAGATTAAATCTCATCTGTTGAATATTGACTGTCTAACTTTCATTCAAACTCACAATTTTAGCACAAGTCATATGACATTACATGTTATTTAGATCTATATGATCTTAAGCACCATTTTCCTGATATCCAAAAACATGCTTCAAATCCATCAGCAAATTTCTGTTTCAACAGAATGATACAAGAGAATCTTGATAGAGATATGAGGAACTGGTAAGCATAGAAAATCATAACCTCTATAATGAACACATAACATCAATGTGCAAGTAAAGTTTATCATCATCATCATCATCATCGTCATCATAATCATCAATAGCATTATCTAAACAACAGTATAAATTCTTTTTTGCCAACTAGTCTTATTCAATGCAGCATGTCACATTTTTTCTATTTAAACTCTTAACTCTAACACCAAGATTTTTCTTAAAAATCTTGTATACCAAGATTTGTAATTGCACCCATAGTTCCTTCTCATGAACATTTTTTTTCTACTAAAAGAGCTTTCTTTTTGGCCATTTTCTCCTCTCCCTTTCCAAATGTATCACAGATTAGGCACTCTGCCTATGTTTAAAGCATAACTTGGTAATAAAGCAAGATTAAACACTTAAATGTGTGGGTATATCATCAAATATGTATGTATAGAAGAAAGCACATGAGGAAACCAATAAAAAGCAAATCCTTTGTTGGAAAAGGGCAACACCTTACTAAGATCATTCACTTTAGAAATGTATTTAACAGATGATGCTTGCATTTGTAGAGAACATTTACCAAAATAAATAGATTCTTTATCCTACAGATAAATCTGAAGGTCTATGCCTATATTTTCATTTATTTCAAAGATAACTAAGACAAAATCAATGGCTACTTTTGGACCAAATACTTATCATATTTAGAAGAATTACCCACTGCACGGTTTAATGATGCAACAACCTCTAAGTGCATATTAATTGGATTTTTTGATCTCAGTATAAGCCTAAGCCGACTACTTAACAGCATGCAGCTTGTTTCGATCTCTCCTGTGGTAGGCAAGATGAAGCGGAGTTGAAGCCGATTCACTTAATTGAACCCACCGAACACAGGACGAAACCGAATCAAAGAAATGAAGCCAAAACCATCTACAACAGGTTTTTACTGAAACGTATCAGAACCGGAAGATCATGAACAGGATAACTTAAAGTTTGATTCACTTAGAACAATGGAAAAAAGGCAGTGAAAACCGGAAATCTAAAAATTTCCAAATACAGCATAATAAAACCTGCATTTTATTTCATCAAATTGAACTAATACAGTGTGCCATTTAAATTTAAAACAATAAGATCCCCTTACAATCAACGCTAACACTCCTTGAACATCGTGTTTGATGACAAGGTAAGGAGAGGAAATGCAGAAGGTAAAGAAACTAATATGGATAAACGAATTCGATAAGAGGGGAAAAAATTAAAAAACGCCTACCAGGAGCCATTGGCAAATGGCATCACGAAGGGAGGAACGGGCTGGATCCGGGCAAGATCTTCAGGAGGAAGTAGCAGAGGAAGCCGAAGAAGATGAAGAGGAAGAGGTAATCTACCATGACGAAAAATGCAGTCGACCCGTGTCTTCGGTTAGGATTCCGGCGACCGCTCCTCTCCCTCTTATCTTCCTTATCGTCCATCTTGGATTAAGGTACCGGCGTCGGTTGCCCTCTCTCCCTCTCTCTCTGTCTCTCTCTCTCTGACGCGGCTGTCTGAGCTGCGAATAGAAAGAAAATGGAAATGATCCAATATTTCTATTATTTTTTTTTTGTAAATTTTCAAGCAGTTCCTTGTAATTTGTATTTTTTAATTAAAAGATTTACGCAGAGGACTTCAATTACAAAAATTTATATATTTCACTATCAAAAATATAAAAAACTTATAAAATTACACATTTATATTTTTATAAAAATTATAAATTAAATTACTTATATAATTTTACAAAATATATACTATTATATGTAGGGTAATTGCACAGACTCCTGACATTATAATGATGCTGCAAATAGGTCTTATATCAGTAGCGTGTACCTACTATTACTAGAACTTGTTTATCATACATATGATCGATATAGGGGTGACAATTTATACCCGTACCCTATTAAACTGCCCCGACCCGCCCCTAATAGGACAGGTATGGGTACTCAAATTTTACCCGTGACCTGCGATCTGCCCTGTCCTGTTATGAAATGAGGCAGGTTCGAGTATGAATTAACTATACCCGCCTCGCCCCGTTATACATATATTTTTATCTATTTTTATATAGGTTTATATAGAGTCAAATAAAAAGAGTGCATTAAAAATAAAGAAATGCAAGGTATTGCTTTCATAGTGTAATATTCACCATGTGGCTATGATTTTTGTTGTTTCAAATAGAGTAAAATAATTTAATTTTCATTAACATTAGTGAGGAAATGGGGCGGGGCGGGAGGTACGGGTTTGTGAAATCTAGAATAACAGCAAAAATGGGTATGGGGCAAGTATGAGTTTATAGCGGGGCGGGTATGAGTATTTATAAACCCAACCCAAACCTTCCCCGTTGCTATTCCTAGATCGATATCCTAAATATTATCCTTAACAAACATCTTTTCTTCTCAAAGCCTACCAAAATCACTTATCAAGGGCACTGGGCCATATTTCTTTTTTACCAATAAAATTCAAAGAGGATATTTTCTTTACTCAATATTTTTCCATTAGTTATCTCAATAAAAAAGTAATATTATTATCGATCTTCTAAATATAAATTCAAACTTTTTTTCTAATATTGATGTCATCTTTCTTAACCTTTCTTCAATTACTCTCTCCTAACACATTTTGTTCCCTTGCAACTACTAAAGTTTTTAATATACAACTATTTTTGAACAAGGGTAACAAATAAAATGCTTTTTCTCCATTCTATTAGCATTTCCAAAGTTTTTATCTTTTCATCGAGTAGATTGGTAAGCTATATTATTCTTAATTCCCCTTTGACCCCTCGAACCTCAACTGGTATCTCATCTAATCCTAAAATATTTTCTTATAACAAATAATCTTGAATTTGATAGACATAATTAAATACCTCAAAGTATTGTAATATCTGATTTTCTGTAAACTACCTTTATGTTAGCACCTGTATACCCCACTGTTAGGGAAGCAATTTTTTTTTAAAAACTTACATCAGCACTACAGGAAATATTACGCATATGAATCCAAAATATGTCGTCCCTATCCATCTCATCTGGTGATTTGAACATCCA
Source organism: Apostasia ramifera (assembly GCA_019297695.1). Lineage (NCBI taxonomy): Eukaryota > Viridiplantae > Streptophyta > Magnoliopsida > Asparagales > Orchidaceae > Apostasia > Apostasia ramifera. Next base: position 522,188 of record JAEMOT010000289.1, read on the forward strand.
AAATCCTATCGAAGCATCCGACATAGATAAATATTTATCAGCCATCATGTTAACTCCATGACATTGAATTAAATGCATAATTTAAGGTCAAATTTTATTAACCAGATAAAAGGTAACAAGATTAAAAATTGAGGAAAAGGAATGAGATTCTCTGAGATGAACAAGATGATCTAGTTTTGGCAAAACCTAGTCTTATTATTAGGGCAGGATTAATATTTCCTCTCTAGATATTGATTGGGAGTAATATTTCCACTCTAAATTCCCTTTTTTGGGTAAATGACATTCAGGTCTTTGAGTTTAAAGTTTAATAACACACAAGTCCAGATTTTTAAAATTATAACATCAGAGTTCCTTAGTTTTCATAAATTATTAAATAGGTTCTTTTTATTTTTTTATTATTAATTTTTTTTTAAACTACCGTTATACCCCTCCTCCTCTCTTAAAACTTGAGAGAGAGGGGGATGGGTATAATGATAATTTTAAAAAAAAATTAATAATAAAAAAAATAAAAAAAACTCATTGGATAATTTATTAAGACTCGGGAACCCTGATGCTACAACGTGGATCTGTGCATTATTAAGTCTTAAATTCAAAGACCTGGGTGTAATTTACTCTTTTTTTTATGAAATCAGCCCCTTGGGTCGGATAGCGGTGAAAATTTCTTTTAGGGGGCGTTTGGTTTAATATTATTTTAATGTTATATTATGTTATTTAGAAAAAATAATTGTTTGGTTTAATGATATCTATAAATAGTTTTTTATTAGATTATAAAATTATTAATCAAAAAATAATTTTTAGATGCATGATATTCAGATTACATAATATAATACTAACATAACAACGAACCAAATGCCCCCTTAATTTTCAAAAAAAAATTATTTCCCATTTAATTCTGAATTCACAAAAAATCTAAATTTTAACCAACTTCATTTTCATTTTTAACAATTTATATATTTTAAAAACTATTATATCCTCAATCTCACCCTCCCTAAGAATTTAAATTATAAAAATCTAAAATTTAATTTTTTTCCTTTTAAGCTCTAAAAATTTAAAATAAAAATAAAAATTATTAATATTTTAAAAGCCAAAAAAGTTAACAGAATAATCTGACAATAAGATAAAAAAGCAAAAAATTAATAATTTCTTTTTAATTACGGACAAACAATAGTATTTTTATAATATTAAAAGTTAAAATTGAGATTTTTTAAAATTAAAGTTAATTTATAACTTTTTCAATCTTAGGAGCTTGAATGTAATTTATCCTATTTATTAATTCTCAACATCCTATTTTGAAAATAAATCATAAAATATTAATATCATAATAATAGTTTTTAAAATTCCTTAATAATTCTATAAAAACAAAATTAAAAAATTTATTTATGCTTTTGAAGAATAAAAATATGTATTAGACCTCTTGTTTGCTGACGTTAAAATTTAATTTTAAATTTCAGTTAAAATTACTTTTACAAATCATATGCACAAATTTAATTTTAAATTTACCAATATTTTAAATATTTAATAAATTTCATTATTAATATTATTTTTAATTTTAAAATTTATATAATATTAAAATATAAAATTAATTTATTTTAAATTTTTCACAAATTATCTCCTTAGAATTTAACATTAATTTTAAAATAAGCAAACAAATAGATCTTAAAAGGATCAAGACTTTGAGCTCATTTGTTTTAAGAATTATTTTTAAGAAAAAAACATTAATTTATAGATTTAATAAAATATTAATTTATTTTAATATTAAAAGATACTTAAAATTGAACTAAAGTTGATTTTAAAATTAAAATTTATATTAAATATGTAATAAAATTAATTTTTAAAATTTAAATTATATTATATGTGAAATAAAATTTTAAAATTTATAATAAATTTAAAATATTAATTCATCAGAGACAATAATGATACGATAATCTTATATACCATACATCTATCAAATAAAAAATCTTATTGACCATCCAGCCTAACGATTATTTCCAGGTGCCCCTAAATGTTTGTGAACAGATCTAAAAAATATATAAATATATAAATATATATGATTATTAAGTTAAAAAAAAACAGCCATCAACCATCAATGCAAAAAAAAATTTAATGTAAGCTATTATAGATAATGACATTGCCATTAATATTATGGCCATAGTCCCCCTCAGTGTCCTTCCCCTCATCATCTACATATTTAAGAAAATAACGAATACTTATAATAGTAAACATATTCAATTTATTAATTTATTAATTTATTATTATTATTTAGTGAATATTGTAGAAAAATATGAATTATTGTATTTTAATTTAATATAATTTGTAATATGATTTTAGCATAGCTAATTGAATAAATAATTAGTTTTGGAACTTATAATATGTTTACTTGGATGGAATGGCTATTCTATTTTATTTTTATTTTTTTAGTAAATAGTTATTTCATGAAATAATTATTTATTTTTTTTAATTCAAGGCTATTTTTTTATTATTCTTTATGTGCTAAAAATATTATTCTAAAATTACTTTTATTCACATACTCACATACTCATAATTATACATATGCATATACATATATACATTCTTATATT
>JAEMOT010000289.1:526274-538873 GCA_019297695.1 Apostasia ramifera
TATATAAATTTTGCATAAATTTAAATTTAATAATAATAAATAGCATAAAATTTTATTAAATTATATTTATAAGTTTTTAGTAATTTTTTATTTTATATTATATTTCATTCAATTAAATATAAAAATTATCATTATGTCTTTTTTTGAATTTTTTAATTTAATTTAATTTTATTAAAGTAAATGTTCTGGTAAAATTAAATTCTGTTAAAATTAAATTCTATTGTTTCAATTTAAATTGATCAATTATTATATTTTTTTGGATATTTTTGTGTAAGTTAGTTCGTAGGGCCAACGTATCCTATATTCCGTTTCCGTCCAGGTGCATCGTAGCCCAAAACCCCCATTCAAATCCAACGACGACATTACCGCCTACAGCTGACAATTAACGTCACCGTTCCCCGGGATTTGGGTCACTCTCCCTCGATCGCCAGCATTAATGGAGGCTTCCCGCTCTTCGCCCTCCCGCCTCTCTTCCACCTTTCGTTACTGCTATGGCCGCTGCTGCCGCTGCTGCCGCTGCTTTTGTTGTTGCTACTGCTGTTCCTCCCGCTCGAATTAGGTTTTGCAGCTTCATTTGTAATGGATCTCTCACAGTGTCAATCGAACTTATTTCTAGGGTTCCACGCGCATCGCTCGCCTATCAGCGATGACTCCATCTCCCTCCAGTCCTCCCGGTGCTTCCGGACCCTCCCGTCGGAACTGCTCGATCAGCAGTCGGATAACAGCTGCGATGGCTTAGTCGGGCTCGACGATGTCGCGGACTCCGAGGAGTTCAGCCTCCTCGGCTACCCGACGAGTCTCAAGCGTAGGGGAAGAGGCGAATGCTTGTCTTTCAGCTCTTCTTTCTGTCTTCATCCGTCTAAAAGGGCGGCGGTGGAGGCGGACCTCGAGAAGCGGAAAGCCACGGTTCGATCATGGGGAAACCAGCCGATTTTCTTGGCCGATCCGGCACTCCATGAGATGATAGAGAAGGAGAAGCAGAAGCAGATCAAGGGTATCGTGCTCAACGCCTCTGAGAATTACGTTTGTCGGGCTGTTCTCGATGCTCTAGGGAGCCATTTGACGAACAAGTATTCGGAGGAGATGCCGGGGGCATGTTACTATGGCGGGAATCAATACATTGATCAAATTGAGGGGCTCTGCTACGAGCGTGCTCTGGCGGCGTTTGATCTCGATCCTGAATGCTGGGGCGTGAATGTTCAGCCTTACTCTTGTACATTTGCAAACTTTGCTGTTTATACTGGGCTTTTGATGCCCAAAGAGCGTATTATAGGATTGGATTCTCTATGTGGTGGTCATGTCAGCCATCGGTACTTGACCCCAAATGGGAAGAGGATATCAGGTGCATCGTTATTCTTTGAGAGCATGTCATATAAGGTTAATCCACAAACCGGTTGCCTTGATTATGACAAGGTTGAGGAGAGGGCCATGGATTTCCATCCAAAGATATTGATTTGTGGGGGAAGCTTATACCTGAGGGAGTGGGATTATGCAAGGTTTAGGCAGATAGCGGACAAGTGTGGAGCTATACTGATGTGTGACATGGCTCATGTCAGTGGAATTGTGGCGGCCAAGGTTAATTTTAAGTCCTGTCGGCTAGGCTGGAATCATTGCATCGATATGTTCCTTTCTTATGGCATTGGAGACATACTGATTGGATCTCGCTCTTCAAATCAAATTAGCCAAATTAAGCGTTGTCTACCTATTGTTTGCTCGCTCTGTTTGATTGCCTTTTGAGATCATGCCGCATTTTGACTATGATATGCCTAGATTGTAGTCCTATGTCTATCCAAATTAATCCAGACTTTTTATTTAACTTTTATGCTTTGCTTTGTAATTTGATAGCAAGTCAAAGTCCAACGCCCTTTTAGTAATGAATCTATTTTATGAGTTAGATGTAAAATTGAAAAACTAGTTAGCATTGGTTTTTTCCAGTGAAGAAATAGAAAATGTCTGCCTTTTTGCATTTCAATAGGTGCATAGAGACAGTGCATTTTTGCCTTTCTGAAGTAGAAAAGAGAAGATCTTGTCACTGTTTGCCCTTGAGAAGAAACAGTGAAAAATAGTAACTCAATCGATCAACATATAGGGGTCTGCATTGGTGAATGCTGACAAACATATAGGCAGAAGCATCTTAAATTTCCTTTTATAAACGTCTCAGTGATTAGCCCTTGTTTCTCTTCCTTGTAAAATTGACTTGGGTGACTTATATTTTGGTGACTTAAAAAATTTAAAAAAAAAAACTTGATAGGAAGATTAACACGTTTGGCTTGATTGTTACCCCTTTGCCATGCGCATTGTTTGGCTTAATTGGTAGATATCATGTATTTGGATCTTGGCAAGCTTAAGAAGTATTATTGTAAGATAAGAAAGAAATTTAGCTCTGCTTTCTGGACTTATTTATTGGGAAAACTGTAGTATGCTTTGAATAACTTTGCTTTTTGGTGCTGCTACCTCTTTCTTTAACGTTACTTTCAATATGGCAATGAGATGAGTCCCATGTATTTCTTAGTGAAATGTTACTGTGTTAACTGTTGTCTATATGTATCCGTTGTGTTCCTAGTTGTTAGCTTATCATTCTATTGTTTTTCTTATTTTTAATTTGTTAATTAAGGTGCCAGACTTTTTTTTTTGAAAATAGCAAAACTTCATAAATATCCCAGAATTGAAATATGGTTAACTACAATGAAAAAAAATTAGAAAATATATTAACTAAATTACACCATTTTGTTAATCCAAAGCATTGTCATTGTGATATGGGCTCCTTGCCCTAAACTTAACATCTCTCCAAAAATTGATTTTGGGAGAGATGCATCCTTCCCTTCTTCCAAGGCTGCCTTTCTAATAACAATTAACACAGGAAAAACTTCCATGGTTAAATCAACTATCGCTTTCTCAGTTGTTTATATTAGAAATGGCATTTATACTGTCTTCAGGCCTATTCTTCTTCACTAAGGCTTTGTAACTCTTATATTCCCTGTAGCACTTGCATGAATTGTCTACCACTTTGGTATCTATGGCATAAGAATCCAAAAAAAATGATTTAACTAACTGATTGATCATGCTCACTAAGGCTAGATCGGTTTCGATATCGCTTCTTCACGTTGACCTTTATATTGATGGATTCATTGTACTAAGTTCCATTTTTGTGTGTTAATTGGGCTGCAGTAGCGTATGCTCTTTTTCCTTATCAAAAAGTTCATTAAAAGGAAAGGTTAGATTAATTTGGATTTATGTGTGGAAAGGCTGTTTATTTATCAAAGAAAATAATGGAAAATATGTAGAACAAAAAAAAGGTCTTTTGTGATGTTTTGTAGACCTTTGAAAAGCATAGGATCAGTACCATGATTGTTTATTTGGTGGCTTTAGCAGAAATGATGCTTCTTGTTGGTACATTCGGGTTATCAATAGAAGCAGTTGTGGAGTGATCAAAGAATAACAATAGGGTTATATTGAGGGTCAAGATTGAATTCTTAGCTATTTCTGTTGATTTTTAATGTGCTTACAAAAAAAATTTATAAATTAGAAATATGTTGGTGAATGAAAGTTCAGAACAATAGAGGAAGCATTAAAAGACAAATTAAATAGGACAAAAGCACATATAGATGCTTTTTAATTTTACTAAACGAATTTTAGTAGAGGTTAAGCTAATAAATCCAGTAATGATGGATGAATAAGTAATACATAGATGTGAGAATTATAGGCGATTTAGGTTATTGTTAAATGAAAGGCCAGTATATATGAGGATATCATTTGTAGAGTTAAAGCTTGGTGATTCAGATGGAGGAGTGCTTTTGGAGTATTTTGCGATAGTTATTGGGGATTTCCATTTGTCATCCCCAAAATGTGTTTATTGCTCATTGGGTTTACCCTCACTTTTTCTATACTGTGTGTGTTATATATTAGTCCCCTTTGGTTAGTCCCATTAGGGCACGTCAGCTTGACTGAAGTCAATAAACCATAGTTCAGTTAAGCTAACCCAACAACATTCAACCTTTGGTTGCAAACCCCACACTCCAGCTGTTGAAATGTTTTCATCAAAAAAAAAAAACTGTTGAAATGTGAAGTTTCAAAAAAAACTTGTTGAAATGTGAAGTTTCAAAAAAAACTTGTTGAAATGTGAAGTTTCAAAAAAAACTTGTTGAAATGTGTAAAGACCTTGCTTTCTGGAAAGAGTCGTTGTTGGTGAAATTAGGGTTTTGAGGTTGGGTTTGGTGGCATTAAAGTAAAGGGCAGCCATGGTGGCTGAGTGGTGATGGATGGTGATGCAGGATGAGGTTGGTGGGGGCAGTATTATCTTCCTTACTGTTCTGCACTTGAGTTTAATTAGATTTCAAATGGGACCTTGGCTAGCAGAAAATAACATAAATGGTAAAACTATACTAGCCTAGACTGGTTTAAACTGCTGCGAAGAAGCAGAATGCTCTTTTTATGGAAATGTTTCATGAGACAAGTTTGATTGAATTTCTTTTCTTTTTGACCACTCTTCTTTTTGCTTTTCATTATTAGATAGATATACGTGTTTAATAGTGTCTCTGCTATGTTATATAGTAATTTAAACTTATCATTTTAAATTGAGTCATGAATTTTATTATTTTTATATTATACAGGTAAAACTTTTGAGAAGGTTTGTGATGCTTGCCACATTTGCCTTAATAAAACTCCCATTTTCTGTGCAACAGTGCTATTTGTTCGGCTGGAATCAGGATAGGTAATGCTACCATATCTCCTTTACCTTTAAAAATAAGTTAAAGTACACCATAACTCTGTTAATTTTCTATCTCACAACTTATTGTCGACATCTTCATATTTAGGCACACCTGCCAGGACAACAAGAGGTTGTTTAGAGGGAGATTTCGAGTCGACTGCACATTTTCTTGTGACTGCTGCCCATGTTGCTAGCCATATACAAAGGGAACAAGTGAAGAAACAAATGGATTTTTTCAAGTATCTCCAGAATAACTGTGAGATTATAGAGCTGCGCAACCAAGTAGAAGCTTCTGCCATGCAGTTTACATTGCCAAGCTTTGACATTTGAGCCTTCCCCATAGTTCAAGATACCATTTCACAATTTTCCATTTGATCTCAATCCCTATTACTGGAAGTTTAACATGTACCTTTTTCTCCCACGCCATGTGTGTTTTGAGTATCTTTAATACTGATACATAACTTCTTGTTTTGTTTTTTGGTGGTAGATTGAAATTCACTGAGGTTGCTGCCTAAGATCTCAAACTACTTTGTAGATTAGAAGATATTGTGTACTTCTGCAAGGAATTTGATGAGAATAATGCTCTTTTCATAGTTCTTCTGCTTATAAAAATCATGTATTTCTCCCATATTATCTTGTTTTTGTCTATCAGAGAGATTGTCTTTTTGGATTGGAACCGTTGAGTTGAAGGCCATAATAAAAGGCCAGTTCTCATGTATTCTTTTATGTAAATTGTATTTCCTTTCCAGAGTAAATTAGTTACTTCTGATATAAATACATTGGATCAGGTTTGGCATTTGATTATTAGAGGATACATCTCAGCTACTTCTTGTTTTTGTCTTTTTATTTCATTTTAGTAAATATTTTTGAAGCTATCTTCATTTTTTTTTTTTATTCATCACTTTCATCCCCACATTTCTGATAAAACTAGCATTACTTGTAATGCCTCTTGTTGGATGACAAAAGACCTTTCTATTTTGCTGGATATAAATGAAAAACATGGCATTCTGGTTAAAATTCACAAAAAAATTAAACTGTAGATAGCTAGCCTTGACTTTCATAGGCTTTTTAATATCTTACTATTCGATCTTCATGCCACACACAACCTTGATGTGCTGTTTGTTGCATTTGTAGACAATTTATGATGATAGCCATCTTTGCCTGCTCTTCGTGGATGGGTTTGTGCTAAAATCTTTCTCCGCTCATAAAAGCCGCTGTTCCCTGCTGCTATCCAGGCGTAAAGGATACCATTGCTGATGATCTGCATGGCTGTTGTTCTCTTCTCCCACTCATTTAATGGAGCACCAGCACATGGAAGGGAATTTGAACGTACGTTGGTTGGTTGCTGGGTCACTTCAAGGTTAGAGTTCTCATCCTCTTTAATATTTTTCTCTGCTATTGTGACTGATGCTGAACGGGATTTAGGATCACATGTGGATTGTTAAATTAGTGAAATTAAATAGAAAAATTATTAGAATTAAAATATAAAATTTGATAAATAAAATGAATCTCAAATTAATGAAATTAATCAATTGGATTCTAAAAATCAGTAAAGAAATTTATACTTTTAATAAAATTGAAGCACCTGCTTGCAATTTCGATCCTGATAGAAATTATCATTAAAAATTTCATATAAAGAACCCAAGAAGTTTCATACCCAATCTATCATAAGAAAGAATCAAAGTCATGATTTTAAAGATATAGAGTTGAAAGAAGCAGTAAGAGCATCAACTTCTTTTATTAAAAATATCTCTAGTTAATGTTGGCATTTAATAGAAGTTATATGAATTCATTTTGAGTGATCCAGGAGGGCTTTAGTTAACTGGGGTATAACATTTATGCATAGGTCCTTTTTTTTTATTTTATTCAATTAAGTTTGAAAGTGTGTTTTTTTTTAATCTTTCAATCTGGTCCCTGAATTATTGGCAGGCTTCATTCAGACCCCCAAATGACAGAAAACGTTTCCTTTGATCACAACTGTGTTTATTTTGCCTTTGCCAAATAGGATATTCATTTTTTTTAGGGGATGTTTGGTTCGTTGTTATTTTGGTGTTATGTAATCTAGATGTCATCTTTTGACTAATAACTTTATAATCTTATAAAAAATTATTTATAAATGTCATTAAATCAAATAATTATTTTCTCTAGATAACATTACATAACGTCAAGATAACGTTAAACCAAATGTCTCCTTAATGTAATTTCTCCTTGGCCTACTCGAAAATTCTCAGTAAAAAGTTACGAGTAGCAATTTTGTGCCAAATTTGAAGTCTGCCTTACAATTTTTTTTTTTATTTCACACCCTAAAGGATTCATGTCATGATTGATTCGACAAGTTTTACGCTAGTTGTCGACTGCCTAACGCAACCCTCCGCGTTTCTCATCCGGGACTTGGGACCCGGCAAATTATGATAGTATAGTTCGAATCTGAGACCCTCTGGCTCCTAGCCAAGCTCCTTCCCCATTAGTAGGGGTGAGAATGATCCGAATTTGAGCTGAGTCAGTCACAGCTCATCAATTCGATTTGAGTTCAAGTTGACTCGAGCTTTAATCGTGAAATTGTTTCTTAAAAAAATAATTTTGTTAGAATTTTAAATTAGATTAACTATGTCTGCCAGATTACTTAATAAATATTTTAATCACAATTAACACATGCTTACAAATGATTGAATATATTATTAATATTTAAAAAGATAGAGATCAAGCCAATTCGATCCTATCCTATCATGGCTTGTGGCTTGGCTCAATAACTCAAATTGGGCTTGATTCATACTAAATATTGATTCAAACATTGAGTGACTATCGATCTTCGAGCTAAATTCTCTCACCTGCCTGCATAAATAGATTCAATTTACTTGTTGCTCAATTTGTCTCGAAATAAATTTAGAGAGCATTTGGTTCGTCGTCATCTTGGTGTTATGTTATGTAATTTAGATGTCATCTTTTGACTAATAATTTTATAATTAAATAAAAGATTATTTGTATATATCATTAAATTAAATAATTACCTTCTATGATATAACATAACATCTCTTAATTAAATTTGTAATCACTTTGATATATACATATATATATATATATATAATCAGCTCGGGATTTTTGCTGTTCTCTTAACGCACAAAAGTCATATAAAAATGAACTTATAATATCATGTCTCGATATAGATTAATACGTATAACAAGTATTTTAATAAAAATATGGTAATAAATCAATTCAAAATTGAATATATTTAATTGTTTTGAATCAAATTTGATTCAAAATTAAAATTTTTAATTTTAAGTTGAAGCTGAACTAGAGAGATGTGCCCCTCCTGTGTTCTTCTGTCGATTTCTCTTTTTAGGAATAGAAGAGAGGCGAGTGTTGATTCAAAAGTAGTGAATCACTAGAAATTGAGGCTCACAGTAGGAAGAAATTTTATGCCAAATAATAAGTATTGAGAAGAGCACGATAATAAATTATGCTGCATAGAGAAAGGAGTGTTCCTAAATAGTATAAATAAATAATATGAGACACATTTTAAAAAAAAATTGTGAGACTAATAATGAAAAAATATAATTAAGCGTGCTTGAGTTAGAGAAATATTGAAATGAGGTCCTAGAAAGTATTCAAATTACATAATTTTTTAAAATTAAAGCAGATATTATTTTTATATTTGAATTACAAAATATTATAAAAGAGAATGAAGTTTGAGTTTTAATCTTAATTTAGTTAGAATTAAAAAAATGTATCAAATATTTTAAAAAAAAAATATTTTATATTTATTTTTTATTATATAAAAATTTAAATATTAAAATTAAAATTTATTTCACATCTTACCTAACTTCAAGATAATAAAAAACTAAATCTTATTATATATACAATACAATTTTTGATAATTAAATAATTTATTTTTTTATCTAAAAAACTTAAAAATATTTTTAAAGTATACTTACCTATACTTCAAGATAATAAAAAACTAATCCTTTTTATATATACAATACAATTTTTAATAATTAAATAATTTTATTTTTTTATCTAAGAAAAAATATTTTTAAAGTATATTGCAGTCAAACACCTAAAATGGACCGCAAGCAAGAATATTTTGTACGGTCAGAGTGCTACATGTACTATTTATATGAACTATTCATGCAAATTTAAAAAAAGCGCCCGTGGCCTAATGGATAAGGCGTCTGACTTCTAATCAGGCGATTGTGGGTTCGAGTCCCACCGGGCGTGTTTTGCCTGACAATTATTTTATTCATCCAAAAAATTTGATTATTATCATTTTGTTTCTCTCAAACAGTTGCAACACAAATGGCTGACACTTATCAGTTTCCATAAAATCATTTAAATATTATATTTATTTATTATCATTCCAACTTGCCATGTAAAATATATTTTTAAATCTTGTCATATATAATTATTTAAAATACATAAATATCTGTTAATTTTTTTCCTTTTTTTCACGTTATTTTGTTTGGTAGGAATAGATGACCGGAGGAACTTGAGCAGACACAAGTTCATATTGATTTCTAGCGAGTTAGATTTAAATTCAATTCGATATGCTATACTAAAATCAAGTTCAGATCAAATTGAAATTAATATTAGTCAGACTTCAATTAAAATTACAAACTTTATATCTCTAGAAATATAATTCCAAAAATATTAGAATTAATTTGTATTGTATCCACTAAATTATATTATATTTTAGTTTTAAATATGAAGTCAAGTATTAAAATAATGATGGCTATGAATAATGAGGAAATCCCAGCCTCATCAATCACATGCTTGAAGAAGATCTAATGCAATGCAAGCCTCCCAAGGGCAGCCCATACCTTACCCAATAAAAACATCTCAAGTACCAATAGCAATAAAATGTGGGGTTGCTGCATTTACCACATAGCATTATGGGTGAGAACACATCGAGTTTCAGCCGAGTTGAGCACAGCTTAAACTCAATTTGTAGCAATTCAATGCGAGTTCGAGCTGACTTTTTTCACGTTTTAAGCTGACTTGAATCTTAATCGAGCCAACGCCAAGCTCCTCAAGAATTAAAATTCTTTTAAAAAAATTGTCTTAGGATATAAAATTAAATTAATCATACCCACAAAGTCTCTTAAAAAAATATTCTAACAACAACTAACAAATATTTATATATAAGTACAAAAATAATTATAATAAATAACTGGATATATAATTTATTTTTTAAAAAGTTAGAAATCGAGCCGAGCTTGATTCGAGCTAAATATCTATTCGAACATCGAGCAACTATCAATCTTCGAGCCAAACTCTCACCCATATATAACATAGATATAAAAAAATATGATTATTACCGAACAAATAATTGAAGATTGAAAAACTCGTTTACTCTTGTATACGTGATTGTTAGTAAATCGATACAAATAAAAATCAATACACATTAATTAATTTTATACTTGATAGAAAAATTCATTATAATGAACAATTCAATTTTATAATATAATTCATTTATAGAAAAAGTATGCAAAAATAAATATAAAATTCAGATAATTCTAATGAAAGTTCTTCAAACCATACCAACGATAACTTTCACCAAATTATATATGATATTAACTAAAAATAAAAAATACATTATAACATTGATATTTATATATTATTTTATACTTTAAATATATAATTATATATTATACTTTTTTATATTAATTAATGATTAAATCTTCCTCTATTTCAACATAATCAAAAGCTAAATCTTTCCTAATTTGATTGAAGAGTTATAATTTATAATTATGTATTTAAAATCAAGCTTTAAATATATAATTATAAATCTAGTCTGAGGCAATTTTGAGTCAAATTTATTAAATTTTTTTTATTTTAAGACAATTTTGAGTTAAATTAAAGTTAATTATTTGTTCTAATTTGCTATAAAAATATCTATTATACACATAAAACATAATAAAATATAATAATATAATTTTACTTTTAAAATATGTTCCTGAATTTTTAATATGAACTATTATAACATTACATATAGAAATTTTTAAATATATTTTAAAAATTTCTAAAGATATATATATTTAGCCAATACTAATTGAATTGATTATTTTTTGAGTAAGTTATGATTTTATTTTTATTTTAAATTGAGTAAATATGAGAGAATTTTAATTTTTTTCATAAAATTGCACTACTAAGTTAAATTAAGGTCACAAATTAAAATAATTAAAGTAGCCAAGGTTACATGGCCCAAGAGAATAAAGGCAAGGAGGTGAAAGCTCAGGGGCGATTCGGGTCAACGTAATTGGGTCCACCAGCCCGAGTCAAATCCCTCTAAAATGCCATGCCGAAAGCGCTAAAAAGAGCGGGGAGAATAATAAATAAATAGAACTAATTTTAAAAATAATAATAATAATAAATAAAACTTTTTAATTATTCTATATAAATTTTAATATAAAAAAATATTATTTTACTTCACATGCTCAATAATTTTTAATAAAAAAATTAATTTTATTTTACATCCTAAATCAAAATATTCGATTAGAATATTTTGGTCTAAGATATGAAAAAAAGTAGATATTTTTATTAAAAATTATTAAGTATGCGAAGTAAAAAAATATTTTTTTTATATTAAAACTTGTGTAGAATAATTAAAAAAATTATTTATTATTTTTTTTCTTTTTAAAAAAATTAATTATTATTATTATTGTTCTTTTAAAATTAGTACTATTTTGGTCCTCGCACCAAATAGGGTCAAGTAAAAGGTAAAAAAATCCCAAAAATGATGAAATTACTAAAAATGGCATTAGGATGCTCCGCATGCGGCCAGATGTAATGGGTTCACGTGTCATTTTTAGTAATTTTTTGCAAATTTAATTTCGATTATTCATCACAAAAATTTGGCATATAAATTAATTTAAATGTGAAAAAGAATATTTTTAGGAGTAAATATCACTTATATTAAAAATAATATCACACAAATTCATAATTTTAAAAGTTTTTTATTTGAAATTTTTGAGATTTTATAATTTCTTAGGGATGTAACTGAAAATTATTTCAATTCAAAGACTAAGATTAAAAATTTTAAAAATGACAGATTTCTATTATATTACCCCAAACCCCATAGTCTAAGTTGATATTTACATTATTTATAAACATTTAAGAGATAAATCAAGAAGATTATTATATATTTTCAATATTTATTTCACAATTCATGTGTAAATAATAAGAATTATGGGTACAATAATGATATAGAAAAATTTTTGCGATAATACAAACATAAAAAATTATTGATAGGTTCCAATAATTTATTAATAATCAAATATGGATTCATATTTTTTAAAATTTTATTTTGGTATTTAATATTTTTAAAATCTTTATTTAGAATCTTAGAATTTAAAATAGGTACTTAATAGTAAAGTAAGATATGAGGACTAATAGGCTTTTATAATTTTAATTAGTAATTGAACGGTTTTAAAAATATAAAATAAGATATAATTATAGATAAATGATAAGTATCTATTAGTAATTTACCCTCATGAAATTATAATCCACAGTTATTGTTAATGAAAAGATTATAATATTTTTTTTATATTTTAATAATATTATCTCGGTAATATTATTGCAGTTAATGCAACCTGAAAAATGTCTTATCACGTCAATAGCTGCATTAATTAAAAATAAAAAAAACTGCATTAATTATTTTCTTGGTGATTTCTTTCTTTTGATAATGATAACCTTATCATTGCTTGGATTGATGAAATTTGATATACCATTTTATTCCCATCTCAATCATTCACTTTTAAGTAGGGCTGCTTATTGGACCGGTTCGACCCGGAACTGATCCGAAACCGGTCCAGTAAGAACCGGTTCGGTCCAAAACCGGTTGAACCGGACCGGTTCTAACCGGTTCCGGGCCGCAGAACCGGTCCGGACTGGTTCT
>JAEMOT010000290.1:0-15003 GCA_019297695.1 Apostasia ramifera
CCTCTTCCTCTTCTACTCTTAAAAAAAAAGCATTGTACAGCCTTCAGGGCTATCCCTTTTTCCTATTAGTGAAACTTCTTCGCTGACCGACCGGTGGACGTAGGGAATTTTCTCCCTGAACCACCTTAAATCCCTGTGTGCTTTTCTGGTTGTTTCGGATTAATCTTCTCCCTGAGCCTCCATTAACAGGTTCGCCCCCCTCTTGCGCGCCGCCGTCTCCCGGAACTCTCTTTCTTTGGTATTTCTCGGGATCCACACATCCTACGTCAACAATAATAGTATTTGACATTATTACACTATGTCATAATGCTTTTGCCACTATTATAAGATGTTGTCATTATGAGATGTTTCTTCCGTTATTAATCTCACCATCACACTATGCTGACTTACCATCTCCTTTTATATTTATATATACATACATATATTTATATACTATATATATTTATATATATATATATATGTATATTTATATAATTGTTAAATTACAAGATTAAAAAATATCTATATGACCACACTATATCATTATAAGATATAAAATTTCTTAATAATATCTAACATGACCACATTATGTTATTACAAATTATAAATCTTCTTAATAGTATTTAACATGATTATACTATGTCATAAATCTTCTGTCACTATAAGATGCTACAATTATGGGATGTCTTTTCCGTTATGTATCTCACTATTACATTATGTCGACCCACCACAAAAAATATAATTAGTATCTTTGCATATGATGCATTGTGTGATAAATATGTAATATTATAATTGCATTTATATATGTTATTAGACATGAATGCCCTCTAAAATTTCTTAAAATTAATTATCTTAACATATTTGTAATAGTAAAATCTCTTAAATAAAAAGTTTTAAATATTATTTTTAAAAATTTACTATTATAAATATGTTAATATTACTAAAATGTTAGAATTTTAAAGTATAAATACACATATGATAATATATTTTAATATACATAAAATTTATACTACAACAACAACAACAACAATCAAGCCTTAATCCCACTAGGTGGGGTCGGCTACATGAATCCTTTGTTTCCATTGCGCTCTATCAGTTACCAAATTCTTATTTAAGTTTAAGTAACTAAGATCACTCCTTATAGTTTCTTGCCATGTCTTCTTTGGTCTCCCTCTTCCTCTTTGTATATGGGCAAAATCCAATAACTCAATTTTTCTAACTGGAACTTTAATCGGCCTACGATTTAGATGTCCAAATCATCTAAGCCGACTTTCTCTAAGTTTATCCTCAATTGATGCAGCACCCACTTTCTTTTGGATATACTTATTTTTCATTCTATTCTTTCGTGTATATCCACACATCCATCTTAACATCCTCATTTCTGTAATATTTATTTTATTTGTATGTTTTTTCTTTCCAGGTCAGCATTCAGCATCATATATATTTTATAATTAAAATTAGTTTAATTTGAAATTAAAAAATTTATTAACTCAACTCAAATTGAACTTAAAATTACAAAATTGATTTTAAGTTAAATTTAATTTTTTAAAACTTGACTCACTGGAATTTAGAAAAATTGAAGAATAAGAAAATTAATTATTTAAATAAAAGGGAAAAAAAATTAAGTTAAATTTCTCACCAGTGGTAGCTTGTCATTTGACCCCGAATATATGCGCTGGAGCTCTCTCCGAACGTGTTCAAATATTAGGGTTTTGACAACCGCCGGAAGAGAACGCCATTAGCGATCTACACTATCCAGAGATGGGAGGCAAGTGCCCGTACAGGAAGGTAAAGAAAAGGAGGTTTTCTCACAAAACAGCGCGGCGCTCCAAGTTCCTTGTCAAGGATATCCTTTTCTTCTTCTTTCCTGATTAAGCTCTTTTCCCTGCCATTTTTCTCTTGTTAATCTAATGATCAATGTTTTGCGAGGTTCTTTTGGTATTTCCCTTAATTGAGATTCTGGTGGCCACGCGATGATCTGGTTTTCGATGAGCTTAAGAAGCTAGCCGATGTCGCAGAGAAACCCTTTCCCGTTGACGAAGATCTTCCTGGAATGGGTCAATTTTACTGCTTACATTGCGAGTAATTGGATCAAAGGATCCTTGTTGTTTTTGGTTCATTTAGTTTTATAATACTTCTAGAAAGGTTTAATATTTTCGCTCTTGTTGTTTCAGCCGATATTTTGCTAATGACGTGGCGAGGAATAAGCATTTCTTATCCAAACGCCATAAGAAACGGTAATTATTGCTTTACAACTGCTTAAGTTGGTTTTGTGTATGTGGGTCATCAGTTATGCAGGAAGGGCGGGTTCGAGGGTGATGTGTTATACGCTTGGGACTTCTTTTAATCGTTTGGGTTGGGGTCCATTTGATTTCTTTTGGAATTTCTAGTTAACAATAACATTATTGTTATGTTAACTTTGGAACAGTTTATATAAGATTTCTTATTTGGTACATTCATCGAAGTTTCTAGGCTGAAAATAATGTGATATAATACAAACATATATTACTTTTTTATTCATATAAGTGTATACTGTATTGCTTTTTTTCCTCATATGTGAAAATTGAGGGTGGAAGTTGATGTTGTAGTCATAGTTTTAAAAGATGTATTTGAATAAAGGCAGTACATCAAAGATTTTGTATAGAAGAATTAATGCAAATATGGAATCATCAATTGTCACTAGTGCCTTGTTTGGTATGTGTCCAATGTAGGGCTATTTTTTTGGAGCTTGTTTATGCCTGTCGTGTAGGTTTAAGAAACTAACTCCTAATTAGGGAACATTTTGGCCCTACAATGTTTATTGATATAGGACCATGAAAAATGCTTAAATCCTTAGGTGTGTTTGTTTAGCCAAGTTAAAATTAACCTTGTTAACTTCAACTTGGCATGTCACATCATACATAAATTTTAATATTAAACTTTAACTATATTTCATATTATATATATATATATATATTTCAAAATAAAAAGTTAACTTTATTTCACATTCTAAATATATGTCAAAATAATTACTAACTTATATCACATCTTTCACACATCCTAATATAATTATTAAATTTATTTCACATCATACACTACTTTTAATGAAAAATTATCCTCACCTAAGTCCTTGTTAAAGTTAATGAACACTACAACAAACTTTAATTATTCCTGGTTGTCTAATTGTCTAGGGATTTTTGTTTGATTGACTGTACTTGGAATACTTGGTTCAAGTCAAATTAATAACCAACTTTGAGGTCTTGCAGAAATTGTACAAAGTTTGTACTTGTAAGATCAAAACAATTAAACATTCAAATAACTGAGCTTAAAAAAATGAAATTATGATTTGATATAAACATGTCAAAAATGAAGATGCGGTAAAGTAGCCAATGGTGGTGCTATCCTAGGAAATATTTTGACCTTGAGGATTCAAGATTGAGAACAAAATTTCCTATTCCTCGTACAACATGTTGCAAAGGGTTTGAGTAAATTTATTATTTACATATAGAGGCTCAGTTATAATTTGTTAGTGTTTTGTTTTCACTGAATTTATTGACTAGACTAGGGGTTTATTGTCTGATTGAGACAAACAAGATTGCCAGGTCCCATGGTCTTTGCATGATTTGTTATAAATTTGTTATCCTTCCTATGGTTGTTTGCTTTTTCAAAAAATATGCTTGAGAAATTGGAATGAGTTGTTCTTATGCGGTGATTTGTGTTTTATTTTGTTGCCTTTTATTTTTATATTTTGTTCTTATATGATGATTTAGAATAAGATGATGAAAGGATGTTTAATCATGTTCATTATCTATCTATAAAGGCCTATGTACGTGACAGAAATCCTGTAAAGTTGGGATTCGATTCACAATGTTAAATAGAGGAAGAGGTGGAAGAAATAGCTTAGGATAAGGTTGTGAGATAAATCTCATTTCACTTATACTTAGAAAGTGTGTTGCTTTACGTAGAGCTAAATGGAGAAGATAAATCCGTGTGGTTTCCCCTAGTTAGTTTGGTATTAAGGCTTTGTTGGTGTTGTTTTTGTTGTTGTAGTTCCTAGAAAGATCATGTTTCTAAAAAATGTTTTTCATCTTCAAATTAAGTTGATGACACTAAGTGGGACATTTTAAGAGAAGTCTTGACTTTTATAGGATTATGTAGTCATAACATCTTTTAATATCAAAGAGTTATGCTATATGATGTTGAATTTAGATGAGAGAACCATAGTATTCACAGTGCCAATGATGTGGAACAATCAATTGTTATAAGCAGACAGGGGGTACAAAAGGAGTTTTTTTATGCTTGAATCTAACTTCTATTATCAGTTACATTAGTTGAAGAGAATGAACAATATGTTGTACAATATGTTTTGTGTATTTAATTATGGGAATTGTAGAGATAGTTGTTTTGAATATGTTTTAGCTTGTATTGGTTGATTGCGCTTGTAGAAGTGCCTGATGATAGTTAAAGGAGGCTGCGGGGGTCGATAAACTGTGAAATTTCAAAGATGTTCAAATTTTGTGATTTAATGCATTGTTTAATTCATCATGTTGGTTTCAGGTGCAATAGTAGTTTTGGGTTCAATGAATTTATTGCTACATGACCAAAAAAACTCAAAAAGGGATAATTTCATAAGAGCTTCATAAATCATTCTAAACATCACATTTGCTTTCCAAATCTTATATATATGAAGCAAACCCTTCTAATATTCTATCCATTTGAAGTTAATTTCTCAGTTATTTGGTTTTAAGGGGGGGAGGGAGGTTTTATTGGTTGGTTTAACTCGATTTAAAGGCTGTTAAAATCCAACACCTTTTAACTAGAGGGATTGGCTTGAAATGGTTGGAATATTTGGGGAATTTGCTTGATTGCATTTAAGAGTGGAGCGATAAATGTGGTATTTAGAAAGAGTTATGAGGTTGATATAAAATTGCCCATAGGAAGTATTACCATTGAATATATTAGTTTACGAGGATTTAATTGCATACAAGGATTATGTAACACTGGTGGGGCGGATTTGAAATGGTTGGAAGATTAGGAGGCATGCTAGATGTATTTGAGAATATAGGGGTAAATATGATATTTGGAAAGGTTTACTGGGTCGATGTGAAATTGCACTCCAAAAGAATTGCCATAGGACATATCAATTAGTGAGGAATACATGAACTATGTGACATTGTTTATCATATGATCATATTTGCTAGTTATATTTTGTTGATAAGAAAAGTGATTGATTGAAGATTAGCGTTAGATCTTGCGGGGTAGAGGATTCGATTACGGGCCGCCCTTGAACAGAATAAAAAAAAAAACATGCAATAGCTGGGAAAACAATGAAGAGACAAAAGATAAATATAACATGGTTCAAAGAGGTCCTACATCCATGAGTTGAGCTGGAGCAAAAAATTTAGTCAGTCAAATAAAAGGGGTTCATCATAGGGGATTATAATAGGAAAGTGCTATGAGAAAGTCAAAAGAGAAGGAACTCGTTTGCCAATATGAGTAGGATGAGAAAAGCTTGGTAGCACTGAATATGTTGTGCGGGGTCAAAAAGCTTTCCTTCTAACTCTACTTGGGTTGCAATGTAGGGAAAATATAAGGATAATCGGGGATAAAGTACTTTCTAGATCCTTGAAGGGCTTTATTTATAGCCTGTGGAGGAGACAGGGGCTACCAAGAAGAGCTGATTTTGGCCTGGGCTATCTTTCAATTAAATATGCTATAAGGTGAACTGGTAAAGCTACAAGTGCCCTGTGGGTTTGCTTGAAGTGTTAGTTAATTAGGGGTCCTAGTATGACATATTCTCAACAAGGAGAATGATCTCTATAGCCTTTTCCATTTAACTTTGTGCTTCTTGTGGGTAAAAGCTGATAGGAACATGTCATGTTCACGAAGGGGATCATGGGCTCAATTTATAGAATCTGCATCGCTGACTAACAAGTAGTGTAGTTGAGGTCGAGAGGATATGGCCCTAAATTAGTTGAAAAAGCGAATCAACCCCTTGACTTGGATTATGGATGTGTCAAATTAGAAAGGCTGGCTAACCTTGTTGCCCGGGGTTGCTTGGTGGTGGCATACTAAATTCCTCCGAATTAAGCTTTTGGGATTACATTTCAGCTTAAGCTTGATTGAGTACGATTTGATGCGGCATGGTTGTGTCTAATTTGTCTTAATGCCACGTGGACGATTGAGATTATGGAAAATTATTGATAGATCCTTATTGTTTACCTATAATTACATTTTGGTCTATATTTTTTTAAAATCTTTCATTGAAGTCTTTAATTAAACTGTAGGAACCTATTAGGTCCCTATTTTGCTTTACTTTTTGGTCTCTATTTGAAATTTTAGAGACTTAGGCTCTGTTTGGTAATAAGAAAAAAAAGAAGATTTGGTTGAAATTTTTAGCCATTTTTGAAAAATGTGTATGATGTGAAATAAAGTAAGTTGGTTATATTAAAACTGTGTATGATGTGAAATAAAGTTGATTGATTTATTGAGAATTGTGTTGGATGTGAAATAAAGTGATTGTTTAATGTTGGAATGTGTGAGATGAGATATAAAATAAATTTTTAAATTTTTTTAAAATAAATTTAAGATTTTAGTTATGGCTAATTTTAGCCATGTTTTTTAGCTCATTGCCAAACAGGGCCTTAGGTGAAGAATTTTAAAAAATATTAAGGTCCTAAGTGAGATTTCAAAAATTTTAGACCAAAGTGTAATTATGAATAAATTATAAGGGCTTTTTAATTATTTACCCTTGAGATTAATCTGTAAAATTTAGTGTTAATAACACTAGCCCTGTAGGAGAGAGAATATATGCTCATTTATGCTAACCAGTCAGCTGCAAATCAATTGTTGGTTGACTGGTGGATTATGCATGTTCTTTGAAAAGCATTCAACTACGTAGAGAGAAAGCCTTCTTGTTTTGTGTTGCACGTGCGCCAATGAAACAGAGAGAACATGACCTAAAAGTGTTGCAGAGTGTCAAAGTCAAGGCCTTAGTGGAGGGTTTGACTTCGGGTGGTTCATTGCTCGCAGCCTTGAGCGGTTCATCTTGAGGGGTTGGCGTTGCCTGCAATGGATATTGCGGGCGTCATGGGTTGCACCCACACTTGTAAACCTAAAGGGAGGCATAACCTATTTTGCTATAGGAGGTGCTATCTCCACCTTCTTGGGGGAATTGGTGGTGTTTGCGCCCAAGGTGGAGGCGTTAGTATGCCTTGCGAAGGAGGCAAAGTTGTGATTAGAGAGGGTTTGTAGAGATGCTCGGTTTTAAAAGAATCGATCACTGAACTAGTTGAGGTGCTGCTTGTGCCTAATGAAGAATACCTTTTGGACCAGTGGTGGAAATGTGGCTCGTAGCTATCATGGCTACTGTCAAGGCAGCGGCTAGGGTTAAGGGAATCTTGCTGGGTTTGTTAATCCAGGGGTAACAAAACGCATTTCTAAGCGTTTGGTGGGTTAACTGGGTTAACTTAAGTTAACTCAGCTAACCCACCCTATCCAAACGGCCCCTAAGGGTTAAGTGGTTGTGTTTAAATTAAGGTAACCCATTCCCAATTATTTTGCCACACGTCAACATAAGATCCATGATATGTACGCAAGTAGAGATAATTGGCTCTTTAACTTGCATTGAAAATTTTAATTCTAACACATGAATATCTTATTACGATAAAAGTAAAATACTTGGACATTTTACTTCTCTTCGCATATTATCGAAAAGAAGACAAAGATGGCTATCCAATAGGAGAGTGAGGAGAGTTCGTTCAATGTAACATTATATATATATATATATATTGAAGTGTAATGTAATGTAACTAAGGACATGAATGAATGGAATGTATTCTTGTGTGCTGAATTGGACTTAGAATTCTCACTTAGCAAGTTTAGCTCTTAGATGTTGTGGTATAGATTTGACTATGTAGGTAATAAGATTATGAGTCAAATTTGAGCTCGTGGTCATATAATGCTTTGCTCGCTAGTTCCTTCCCATGATTTTGATGCACATCTAATTTTCTGGGCATTATTCCGTGAATTTGGTTGTGCGGGTACTAGAAGCCTAGGCGTAGAGTAAAATTGAATGCGTAGTGATGCGGGACGGACGAATGACGATGCAGTTTAGAGATCAGCAATTTTATAAAGCAGATTATTCACAAACTAATGCTAGAATATCATGGAACAATTGTGTAATGACTAAGAAATTAATTAAATCCGCAAAACTGATTTCTTTTAAATAAATTAGATCGAAGGTAATTGAAAAATTACCAATTTAGATTAGGGCGCAATTCGGTTTTCAACAAATCAGAAACGGGGAACAGGATTAAGGATCTCACAATAATTAACCAACAATAATTTAAATTCACTCAATAATGAAAGGTCGCACAGGCGGAACAAATTCGAGCAAATCACAAGCGAGCAGAATGATCCAGAGTATTCGATTTAATCAGGTTAAAAGATTGCTGAAATTTTTACCTGAGTCAGAAAGTTCAAGGGACCACAATGTAATTTTCAAAAAATATTAGGGCTGAAGGCGTTCGGTCGGCGCGGGGAGCAGGCGCAGGTTGCGCGGTGCAAGGCGAGCGGGGTTGCAAGTCGCGCGGTGCGGGGCGCGCGGNGTCCGCCCACGCCGAGCGGCGGACTGGGCGCGCGCGGGACGCCCGGTTGGGGTAGCTTCGAGCGGAGCTGTGTGTTCGTGTCTACTTAGTCAGCGGGGGCGAGTCGCCGGTGATGTGGAGACGTGACTACGTGATCACGTCGGACCGGAGTTGGCGAACTTGACGCACGAACGCAGGCTAGCAGGCGGAGTGGATGAGGATGAGTCGGGGTGAATGCTGAGAGTGCAAGATGAATGGAATCGAACCCAGAGTGAAGAGCTAGAGCGGGTGGAGTTTAGGGATTCTCACCCAAGGCCCAAGCCCTTCCCTATCCTGGATATCGATTCATTCCAGAATCAAATAATCCCAAAGAAAAACACAACTCAAATTCATTTAGTATTAAAAAAAAATAGGAGTAACATGGAGGCGTTTATATAGACCTCCATACAAACTGACTTAATAAAGAAAAATACATAATGTAATAAATTCCTTACACAAACGAATACCAGATAACATGTCTAAAATAACAATCATAGAAATAAAAACAACTAATACAAAATAAATGCGAGAAATAAAAATCATCCCAAAATGGAATCTCCAATCAATCAGAATGAATGGAGATTTCCAATCCATCAAGTCAGCGATCCGCAGCATTCATCTTTCCAAATCTGTCCTAGTAGTCAATCAATCCAGATCGAAGCAGCGTGACTAGATCTCGGTCGTCAACAGTAAACCAGAAATGAATTGACGGTCGATCGTGGTGTCCCCACCACGTAGCCATAGAGTAAGATCGTTGAAATTATGGAAGGGAAAAAGTGAAGCTAGAGATCTGTGCAAAGAAAAGGGGCAGCCCTTAGGAGCCTGAGGTCATCATAAATGAAGACGTCTTTGCGTGCTGTTGGTAAGAAGACGAATCACTTGTCCACTAGGCTAAGTTGTGGCTAGGACGTCGTTACCCTTAGCACATGAATAGTCACGATAATATTCATCCACTTCATTTGGGAGTTAGAGCACTCCAGTCACCGAACGCCACACGCATATAATGGTCACCTATTTTGTTGTTAAAAACCTTGTCACTATTTTTTTGGTCAATTGAAAATGTTCGGTTGCTGACGCACACATTAGCGATTGACATGACAGATATTTGGTCTCCTTTGGTCGTATTTTGGTCACTAATTATTTTAGTCGGTCTCTATTTTGTTCCCAGTCAATCACTATCTGTAGAAGAACTGCAAAATAAATGGGGATTTTAGGTCCATTAACAATTAAAAAACCTGCAGAATAATGCACATAACAAATTCACCTATAAGATCACAATTGTTTATAACAACTATGCTTTACCATATGCTTCGCAATTAAATCATGTACACACTACATCAAGATTACAAACGTCACAAAATCTTCAATATTAATAAAACATATCTAGAATAGAGATTTAGCACAATCAAGTTTATCGAGGGGATTATGTTCATATGTCGATAATATTCGCAGACTACATTAACAAAAATAAGATCACAATCAAGTTTACAGTAGTACATAATATGTTTATATGTCGAAATAAAAGAAATAATATACTAGCAATCATTGGGAGGGGAATCTTGCTCGGGAGGATCGTCTGGTCAATTATTGAATCCAAGCAAGGTGTACTCATTCATAATCTGCCGCACCCATCGCTCCATCTCCTGAAAATACTATTGTTGGAGCTACTGGTGGAGGTGCTGCTGTTGTTGATGTTGATGCTGCTCTAATGTTTGTTGTTGATGTTGGAGCTGCTCTAATGTTTGTTGCTGCTGTTGAAAGCACTCCGTGAAAGCAGGCTCTAATGACTGTCATGCAAGCTCCACTGCATGTTGAAGAAGCTACTTCAAAATGGCTGACCCTGTGACCCACTGCTCTCCGAACCCAATGTATGAAATTGCTGTCAACTCTATAAGATATCAAATAAATGCGCATATGATGACTACGTGTTTTTCCTTGGCTGTCCTATAGCATACACCAGGCAGCCACATCAAGGGCTTCTAAATGCAAGTAGGAATGATAGTAGTGGTGATAAAAGAAGATTGGAGTGGAGTCACATTCTCGAACGTTTTATTTGATACGGTCTTTGAACTTCGAAGGTCATTGAACTTTGAATTTCATGTCTTGTTCGAAGACTGATTTCTTAGGTATAACCATGTTTTTTTGTTAACTAAACATTTAGAACACTTCAAACCATTAAAGATAGTCCTTTGAAAGTTACCTCTCTTCGAATGAGTCCCATAACTTAAGATTTTATTTCCCTTTTTTTTTTCAAAATTTTTAGAGGTAAACAAAAATAATTAAAGATATATACAAGAGGATTGTTACGTATGTTTGAACATAATGGAGTTTAACTATAGAATTTCTTCTTAGAGTTGGATCGTACTAAAACTCAACTTTAAATCCATCTTTTTTCATTGGTTATAGAGGTTTTGACTTGATACAATTTGTTGTATACTTTTTATAATTAATTTTTTTTTGGTAAAACTAAAGATGGGTTAAAGCGAAACTTGAACTATGGACATATTGATAGAGTCTATAAGTTTTTGCCTTAATAGATGTAAAATTGAATATATGAAGCAGAAATTTAGGTAAGATGAAAACATGACTAAGTTATCAGGAAGAGCGAGCAATTTAAATAGCTAAGTTCAATCATACAGATGATAATGAAATAAATGATGATGTATTAGTGAAATTTAAGCATGATAAATTAAGTGGGGAATGTATCTCGTGTATTGTTTGATAGAAAAATCTCGTTCAGACTTAAAAGTAAATTTTATAGTACAATAGTATGAATGTCATATGATGTTGAGTGTTGGCCTACAATGCAGAAATTACAAATAAAGTAAGTATGAGAAAAAAAATTAGTAAAGTGGATGAGTGGATATACCTGAAAGGATGAGATGTGAAATGAGTATATCCGCATGAAGGTTAAAATAGCTTGAATTGAGGATAAGATCATGGTGAGTCGGCTTAGATCATTTGGACATATATATCCTAAATTTATAGAAGCTTTTATAAGGAGAGTTGAGTTATTGGATCTTAACTATGCAAAAGGAGGAAGACTAATACCAAAAACGTTTTGGCAAGAAACTACAAGGAATGACTTTGCATATTTAGAGCTAAATGAAAAATTATTATTTGATAGAGTGTATATTCATGAAAACTTATGAATTTGATGTAAAGGCATCTAGAATTATGATGTCTTTTTTGTTGATTGTAATTATCATTCCATTCACCCTAATATGAGTGCCCCAAATATTGATGTCATCATCAAGTTTAGAGTTGAGATCCCTGCATCCTTAAATTGGGTTGATGTGGACTGTGGAGAAATTTTAGCTTTGGTGTTATTGCTGATTAGGATTAAATGAACTTGTGATTTGAATTTTTTAACGGAAATAATAAATGTTAAATGACTTAAACCCAGTAAGCCATTTTATATTAACACAATGTAAAATTTTGTTGCTGGAAATAATCAACTAAACTATTACAATCACGTTAATTAAGTGCATTGGTTAAAACAAGCCTTTTAGTTGATCCTTCTCCTACTCATGGTTCAGCTTTAAATTCATATCTCTTTACATTGGTTATGAAAGTTTTGCCTGAACATATTAAAAAAGAAGTGCTTTGATATATGCTTTTTGCAATTGATATTTTCCTCGTTGACAAAACTACAGAATGGGTTGAGGCGAAACTTTTTGGAGAAATACATTGGAACCTAAAAGTTCGTTTAGCAAATTAAAAATTGAATATATGGAGTATAATTTTAGTCATAAAAACTTGTAGTGTGGGATGACAGTTGATGATCAAGTTATCAAAAAGAGCAAACAGTTTAGATGTCTTGAATAAATTATATAGAATAATAGTGAAATAAGTGGTAATGCTATTAGTAAGATTCTAGCAGGTTGGATAAAGTGGGGGATGCATTTGACGTATTGTGTGATAGAAAAATTCTACTTAAACTTAAATATAAATTTTATAGAACAGTTATTAGGCCAGTGATGTTATATGGTGTTGAATGCTGGCCTACAAAGCAAAAACATACAAATACGATGAATGTCGCAGAAATAAAAATACTAAGGTGGATGAGCGGGTACACGCGAAAGGATGAAATATAAAAATGAGTATATTCACGAGAAGGTTGGAGTAGCCTCAATTGAAGATAAGTTCGGAGAGAGTCGGCTTAAATTGTTTGACTATATAAGTTGCTGGCCTACAAAGCAAAAACATACAAATACGATGAATGTCGCAGAAATAAAAATACTAAGGTGGATGAGCGGGTACACGCGAAAGGACGAAATATAAAAATGAGTATATTCACGAGAAGGTTGGAGTAGCCTCAATTGAAGATAAGTTCGGAGAGAGTCGGCTTAAATTGTTTGACTATATAAGTTGTAGGCCGATATAAATACTAGTAAGGAAAGTTGAATTATTAAATTTTGCTCATGTAAAAAGAGGAAGAGGAAGACAAAAAAATATGATCGAAAACTATGAAGAGCGATTTTACATATTTAGGCCCCGTTTGTTTACAAGTTAAAAATTAACCTGGTTAATTTTAACCTGGCATATCACATCACACATAAAATTTAATATTAAAAATTAACTTTATTTCACATCCTACACACATTACTAAAATAATAACTAACTTATATCACATCACTCACATGTCCCAACATAATAACTAACTTTATATCACATCCCTCACATATCTCAACATAATAACTAACTTTATTTCACATCATTCACAATTTTTAATAAAAAAATATCTTTATCCAAGTTTAATTTTAACCTTGTTAAATTTAATTTTACAAACAAACAGACCCTTAAAGTTGGATTTGTCATTTGTTAATGCAAATTTGTAATTTTAGTGGGATAAATGCTTCGTTTGTTGTTGTATAAATTGAAGGCCTGATGACTGATATTTTTGATTTCTGAATTGGATTCTGATGCTGCAGAATAAAGCAGATGAATGGGCCTGCACCACACACCCAACTCGATGCTGAACTGGCTGCGGGAATGGGGAGGCCTGATAATGGCCCGAAGCTCATGTCAATGTGATAATAAGATGGTATTGTGGCTGCAGATTTCATTTTTTTCTTTTGTGTTAGTTGACATGGAAAACATATTTCTTTTAGATGGTCTCTTGCATTTTTCTGAATTCTGAGCCACTTTTTCACACTCTATTACTTGATATCCATGCAGTTGATGGCTGTTAACTGGTCATGAAAATTTTGATGGAAGGTGATAGATAGTGTGTGATATTGATATTTTATTCCCAAAGTTAGAAATGATGAAATTATGTACTTTTGGATAGAAATCGATATCAACTTATGTGTCAAAATTTGATTTCATTTGAAAACTGGGAAATTGAGGTTAGACATTACACTGAGGCAGGTATGCTGGGTGGAATCACATGTATTCCATTTAAAAATATATGTTTGATGCTTTTTTTTTGCCTAAACAAAGGTGCATTAATTACTTTCATATATGGCTGTTATAATTACACTGTTGATCTTGTCTATGTTCCGGTTGTTGTACCAAAGAAATATTGCTATTTTGTGCAAGTTTCTTTTTAGTTGAAATTTGATTGTTATAGACTATATCTTTTAAATTTTGTACTTGAATGTGTGAGAGGCTGTAGTTTTTTTATGGTCAGTGGCTCATTCTTGAACACCACCACTATCCAAAGCCACGTTGGTTGACAAGTTAGTATTGGCATTGAGTCAAAATATTAGTGTATCTCTTACAACTTAGGCAGAGTTGAAAGAGGCCCATGTTCAAGAATATTGAATGATAGACATAATTGTAGAGATTATAAAACTTATTGATTAAGTCCAGTCTAACCAAGCAGAATCTAACAAGTAGTTAGTGGCTGTTTGACAAGGGACATTGACTTAACATCAATCTAATCAAGTGCTAGGATTGATTGCTTGGGGTTCAAGCAAGGGAATGGGAGAAAGTGGGTGGGGCCAAGTTGTGGCCCAATAGCGTACAACAACAACAACAACAACAACAACAACAACAACAACAACAACAACAACAACCAAACTTTAATCCCACTAGGTGGGTGGTGGGGACACCACGATCGACCGTCAATTCATTCTTGGCAGAGTTTATCGTCGACGGCCGAGATCTAGCCATGCTGCTTCAATCTGGATTGATTGACTATTAGGACAGATTGGGAAAGATGGATGCTGCGGATCGCTGACTCGATAGATTGGAAATCTCCTATTTATTCTGATTGATTGGAGATTCCATTTTGGGATGATTTTATTTATTGCATTTATTTTGTATTAGTTGTTTCTATTTCAGTGATCATTATTTTAGGCATGTCATTTAGTATTTCCTCATTTGTGTGAGGAATTTATTACATTATGTATTTTTTCTTTATTGAGTCAGTTTGTATGGAGGCCTATATAAACGTCTCCCTGTCACTCTT
>JAEMOT010000290.1:21704-51066 GCA_019297695.1 Apostasia ramifera
ACATACATAACCTATTAAGCACATTTTAAATATTTTTCAATAAATGGAATGTGGACACGTGTCATATTAGATTAGAAAGAAACTTAAATCAATATAAATAATGTTAAGCTATATTATTATAGTTAATGAATATCTTAAAAAATATGAGAATAATATATTAATTATGATTATTAAGATTGCCAAAGTTTCCTAATATATTGTGAGCACATAACATTAATGAATAATTCAATTAAACAAACTTTTGTACTTTACCGTCTGGACATCGCAATTTTTTTTACCTCGCTCAAAACTAAAATAGTTCAAATATGAGATTCCTTAGTACTGACGAGAAGAACACCACACATATTTGCACTCGAGTATTATATTATTTCATAACAATTTAATTATACCTTTTATTCGCAAGCCTATAAAAATGCACTCGTTCCACATTTAACAATAAAAGAAGAGCATTGCAATACAATCTCTACTAGCACTTAGTTTGGCCTTATTTGATTCAGAGTTTTTTTTTTAACAAGAAAAAATATATTTTTTATTTTCTAAGTTTAATAAAAAAAATTATTTCAGTAATAGAAAGTGTGTAAGATGTGAAATAAAATTAATTATAATATTTATATTTATATTAAAAGTGAATTAAAGTCAATGTTTAAGGTTGAAATTTTTATTGGGCCAAAATATTGTTCCTCATTAGTAAAATCATCATGCTCGTTCCAAAACATGCTTTCTAAAGGGTTTACATGTATACTCGAATACAATATATATCATATTAAACTAGGTTACACTTTAATAATATTTGAGTACATTTCATTTATTAAGATTTTCATGGTTTTAATATAAACAAAAAATTTTATTTTAATTTTACGAGAAAGTTATGTGTTATCACCCTCAAAAAAGTATTTTTTATACACAGCGCTCCAAAGTTAAATATTTATAACTAATCCCTTAAATTCAATATTTACAGATTTACCTTATTCTAATTTTATTTTGAATATAAATTTATAAATAATACCCCACTCTTAACATCTATTTGAAGATGCTATCTGCAAATATTAAACTTACAAAATATCATCTGTAAATATCTGATTTACAACGTAAAAAAAAAAAATGAGATAATAAATATAAATTTTTCATATGTGAATTTAGTAAATAATAATTTTCATACATTATATATACTATAAAATTAAAGTTTGAGAGTTGACCACTAATTATTTCTTTTAAGTTTTTTGTTATATTAAAGAAAGAATCTTTTCATTAAAGTGCCCACTATATTATATGGGTCTGGCACTAAGCTAGGCTCCATCAATGAATTGACATTATAAATATCAATTTGTTAGGTTATTTAATTTAATGATTTTTAATTTTCATCAATAATGGCTAAGATTGTTCTAGGACAAAAATAGTGGTGGAGAAAAACACAAAAAAAAATGTTTATTCACAAAAGTTAATTTTGATAAAAATAAAAAAAAAATTATTAAATATATATATATATATGATATAAAATAAAATTAATTTTTTATTTTAAAATAACTGTATAATGTAAAATATAGTTAAATTGAAAGGAAATTAAGTATACTAAATTCTATATTTTTAAATAAAATCATAACATGAATCAGAGCTCTAAAATCATAATTTAAAATTTAAAACACTAAATTTTATATCTTAATTTACTTTAATACTAAAATCTAAATCCTAGAATATAAATTCTAAATCTTAAAATTTCAATAATCGTAAATTAAATAATGATTAAAAATATGTCTTAATTCTCAAGAGATTGACTTTAAGGCTATGTTTGGCGCGAGAACCAAAATCAGGACTAAAATGGTACTAATTTAAAAAAAACAATAATAACAATAAATAAATTTTTTAATTATTCTACACAAATTTAATATAAAAAATTATTATTTTAATTCACATACTCAATAATTTTCAATAAAAATATTAACTTTATTTCATATCCTACACCAAAATACTCAATTCAAATATTTTAGTCTAGAATGTGAAATAAAATAAATATTTTTATTAAAAACTATTAAATATGTGAAGTAAAATAATAATTTTTTTTATTAAAACTTGTATATAATAATTAAAAAAAAATATTTATTATTATTATTATTGTTTTTTTTTAAACTAATACCATTTTGATCCTGATTATAATCATCGCGCCAAACAGAGCCTAAAGACAGTAACTCCAGGGAGCGCTAAACGAGCTCAGAAGAAGACAATCATGAACAATAAAACAAGCATCGATGAATATAAATCGTAATGTTGATAGCAAGTTTTTTTTTTTATTATTATTTTCTTTTTTGATAGCAAGTAAAGTTATAAGGAATGCAATCACCAATTATAGATGCAAGAACTCACCTTCACAATCTCTTCGCCTTTAAAAAGGAGAGAACATAAAACAGGTCCCATTCCTGAATGGACAGTAGAAACAGCTTAAAATTGTATTAAAAAGCACCGACAACGACGACATTACTATTTCGAATCATTTGCAAGAACAAAGAAGAAAAAAAAAAAGTAAACCGAAAACTCCAGTCTTGAAATTTCTAAAGCTAAAGAAATCAAATAGCAACACAAGACCTGAATGCATATGCGAGTTTTGAGTTTAACAATCCGACAGCTGACTAAAAATTCGATGCATTTTCGAGTTTTGATCGTTCTTGTCGAAACCGCGCATGGATAGAGAAGTAATTGAAATAGTTTCAATAACTATTTCAAACGAAAACCAACCTCTTCAAAAAAAGATTGTAAATATTTTAAATTTAGATAATAATAATAATAATTTAGGATATTATTAATTTCAGATTCATTATCATTACTAGAATATATTTCATAGTCAAGAGTATAATTATAAAAATAAAATAATTCTTCTTTATTTTTATATATTTGTTGTATATCTTTAAGTTTTTCAGAAGTAGGATTTTTAATATATGCCTTGATTTTATCTTCTAAAATTATTTTATTATTTAGAAATAATTCATACTGTTCTTCAAAATCATAATCTTCTAATATCTTTATATATTCTAATTTATCTTAGATAGTAGATAATTGTTGATGTAATAGGACATTCATCTAATGATAATATCGTTTATTATTATTATTATTATCATAATTAAATTTATTTATATTATATATAATAATATATTTTAATTATTTACATTCATAAATATAAAAATAAATATGTATTTTAATTGAATTAATTTAGTTATGAGTACATTAATTTTAAATTAAATAAAAATTATATAAACTTTAAATCAAATAAAATACAAGTAAATTAAAAGTGCTTTGCACTTTTATATATATATATATATATATATATATACATACATATATATATATTTGAGAGGAAAGAGATATTTGAGAGGAAAGAGGGGAGCTTGTATTTTTTAATTTTAGCATAATTTAAAATAATCCGATATTGTTGTCACATTTATCTTCCTCTATAGAGGAAGATTATAAAATGATAAAACGTTATGATTTTTGAAATAAACTAAAAAGAATAATTTTAACAAAAATAAAATTATATAAAATTTTATTTTTAACAAAAATAATTTTAAAGCTATTGCTGAAAGTTCTAAATTTTTTTTTTAGAATTATTAATCAAAACAAATTTAAAAAAAGTGATAATTATAGTAAATTGAGCTCTACAAGACTTTTATTTCGACTTAAACTCGATTCCAATGAGCAGAATAAATTTTAAATTTGAGTTAATTTTTAAATCAGATTTAATTATAAATCATTTTTAATTAAAATATTATATTTTATTTATAAATTAAGTGTATTTTCATGTGAATATACTAGGATAGTTAATTATATTATTTAAATTAAAAAAATGAATTGTCTTCAGTTCAATTCATATTGATCTGGTGATTATAACTTTAAAGATGGTTTAGGAAATATTTGATTTAATATTATTTTAATATTATGTTGTTTAGAGATATTTTGTTAGAAAATAATTGATATTTAATAAATTAAATAATTGTTTTTTAATAATATATAAAATTCAGCGCTAGGTTTAAAACTGAGATTATTGATGTTGGGGGCAAAAACTCAAACCAGCGGTCGTTTTCGGCGGCTGCCGTCTACGCGCTAATTGCGATTTCTTAATCCGCTCTGCGCTCCATAGTCGAATCTGCCAGCTATCCGAGGCTTGGGTCACCGCGGTTGCCACCGTGCTTCGCTTTTGCGCTCCTCGCGCCATGGTGGGGCTGCCGAATCTCTGCAATGGCGAGAGGGGCTTTTGCGCTCCTCGCGCCATGGTGGAAAGCGATCCTCGCGCCATGGTGGGGCTGCCGAATATCTGCAATGGCGAGAGGGGCTTTTGCGCTCCTCGCGCCATGGTGGGGCTGCCGAAGCTCTGCAATGGCGAGAGGGTCGTTGTCTTCCTCTTCGTCTCCCGCATCGTCTTCTCCGCCCCGATCCACCTCGCGTTCGAGGCGGCGGCACTCTGTCTTCTCGCGGTCGCCGGCCTTCTCACAGAGATTTCACTGGAGAACTCCGCCGCTCTAGATCGCTTCAAAACGAGGTCGAATCATTGCAAAAACATCGAATCTTTTGACATGTCATTGCTTTCGCCATGGTTGCTTTTAGTACGATTAACGCAAGGTTCTCCTTGGATATTTCCTGTGGTTCTGTTTTCTCGTAATTGAATTGTTCACTTTAAATTATTGACCCCGCAGTTGGAAATTGTGTAGATTGAGCCGTCAACCTGCTGGTTCTTGATGACTGATGATTTTACTAGAATTCGCTTTAGTGAAGATATGTGAAAGGAGGATGAAAACATTAGGGTTATTGGTTTTGAGCTTTTGGATAACGTTAAATGGTTAATAAACTTTCTTTTTTTTTTTTAAGATTTATGGGATTACTGCTAAAGGACACTTGGTTCAGGTTCTTGTTCAGTTGGGTAACAACTATCAATTTCCATTTTGCAGTGGGTTAGTAAATATGATATTCTAAAAGTGGAAAATATTAGCTGTGATTACTAGCCCTATCCCAATTAAATTGGGTGGTGATGATGCCAATTACATTTCTTTAAATCACTCTTGAACTTGAGCATGGTTATTATTTTAGATTCTTAAATTCTAGTCCTTGTGGTGCAACTTAAAAGCAGCTAAATTACAAAGGAATGAGTCTTATTGTTGCAAAATTAGGAGAGATTGGACCCATTAAATCTTTAAAAGGCTATACACCATGAGAAAAGTTTAATAAAACAATGGGACATTAAGCAAAAGCAAAAAGGAAAATGTAGAGGTAAAATTTCTTGGTCAAATGAGAGAAAAGAGTCACTTTTCTGAAGTCAAGGATCACTATGCAATTTTTAAGAGCTGAAAGGGTAAGTTTTCCCTTCAAATACACTTTACCTTACCATTTGTTTGGTTGGGGACCAAAAATAATCCCTCTTAAAAACTCATCCACTAATATTTTATATTAATTTCACCATCATACAAAAATTCAAATGCTAAAAATTCAATTTTATTTGACATTCTACACATCTAGATCTTAAAACTCAACTTTGTTTCACATCTTATACATCTTTTAATAAAAATATCAACTTTATTTCACTTCCAATACAATTCTAAATAATAAAATAATTTTATTTCGCATCATAATGTTAAAATAAAATTTTTTCTCTCTCTAGCCCCAAAAAAATCCAAACCGTTACAGAAATAAACTCCAACTAAACAAAGCCAATGATGTCCCTGTATGAGAATTGCAATTAGGAAAGCTCAATTTATGACAACTATAATTTTAATTATGCTATCTCCTTGTCTTATCATTGATAGGCACTCAATTTCTTTTTTCTCTCTGCTAACATATGAAATGTTTTAATTAATAAGGTCAACAAGCCTTAGGCTCCATCTCATCCTAGTTAATTGTTGGATAAATGATGAGTTATTTCAAATTTCATATCATTGATCCTCTACATGAAATGTGCTTTAAGTACAACTCTTAAAGAAGAAAGAGAAAGCCAGTCCCAAATAGTTTGGATAAGGTTGATGATGATAATGGTGACAATATTTCCAGTCAAAATCATTTTGTAATTGTATGTGTGCTTTATAGCCTTACAAGTGATAAGATTTTTACTTCAGTTGAGTTATATTCATATGGTGCCTTGAGTGTTAAAATTCTATTTATTTTGGTGAAGGGTTAGAGCATCTCAAAGTTATATTTGCTGTTCTAGTATCATTTACATGTGATAGCTATGATACACATTTCAACATACCTCTTTTAGGTGTAAATGGTGACAAAATATTTAATATTAGATAGTCATTAAAAACTAGTTGTTATCTTTGATAGTATTACCATGTAATTAGTTATTGCCTTTGTTAGCATTGGCAATTATCCATTTGTTTTCTATTTTTATTTTATGTTTTAGCCTCTATTCCCTTTAGTTTTTTCGGCTTGATACTCTATGAAATAAGCCCCTAATCTCTATCATATATAGTTTTTGATGAATTGGATAATATTGTTCTCTACTTACCCCCTTTCTTTAGATCTTCTCTTCTTCCTCTTTTATGCATTCTACATCAATTCTGTTTCAAAGCTCTAGTTGTTCTTATGAATGCCTTCGATCATTTCCAACTTTTGATATAGTGTGACTTAAACCCTAAGATCCACATAACTTCTCGTTGTATCTTTCCATATCTTTCTTGTCTTTTGTTAAGAACCAGCCTTTTGGACAGTTACATGCACATTTGCTTGCCAATAGATCGGCCAGTCAATCGGCCCAATTTTTCTTCTGCACATGATTGACGACATTCTCTGTGATTTTGCCCAAACCCATCATTAGTTGTGTGCATACTCTCTCCTAACCCAGCCTTATTGCATCAAAATGCTTGTTATTCTCCTACCGTACACCCAAATTTTGCCCCTTTCATGTATCAGGTTTTGTTTAGCTAGTGCCATCCCTTCATTTCGCCTTGCATACAATGCCTCTCACTTTCTGTGGACATAGACAACCTTGCTTGTGTGATCCAACAAGACAGATATCTGGACCGGTCACCATGCTCTATAGTCAGATTATCTCTAAATTGATTGGGTGAGATCCAAAACCACCTTTATGTTTGAGATTGGGAGTATATGGTTGAGAGTTGACCTATGTCACAGCATTGATTTAGCCAACTTTTTTGAGCAAAATTTCTAGACAAATACTGAGATTAAGTAAAAAGCGTAATTCGACTTAATGCTGGAATTTTATTTATTTCGGTTGGTTCATTTAATAAATTTATTCAATTTATTTTAATAGAGGGAGAAGAACAAACTCACACTATAGCCTTTTTCCCATTTATATTTAAATTTGCTTGAAAGAGATAAAATTCATTATATTGTACATCTCCTTTTGCTCACATCATTGCATCTACTTGTCATTGCCTGTTTTTGAACCTAGTCATTAGTTAGAATTTAATGGTTTTTACTATGTACATCAATGTATATTAAGTTAACATTATTTGTGACAAATTTGAGTTGCCTCTCGACAATCCTTTTCTTGTGCATCTACCATAGCTAAAGGACAAATCCGTAAGGCCTTTCATCTCTAATTTGTTAAATTGACACGAGTCAAGGATCAATTTTGCTGAAGAAATCAGCTGGCACAAAAATTGTTTGCTAGTCTAAACATAACAGCTGGTTTTGAAAATGACTAATTTCTTAACAAATCATTCACTATGGAAAGTAAACCTCTTATCTTCCAAATTTCTTATCTTTTCAATTGTTCCATTTAGAGCTTTCTAAAGTTGTTAATCTTGAGTATCAATAAAAAGAAAGTTGTTGATCCTTCTTGGAGAAAATTCCTAGTGCATTTAGGTCCTTAATTTTAAATGTTCACTTTAAACTGTGTTCTGGCCATCATAAGAATGGCGATGGATCCGAATTTAAGTGCCTTGGTTTTTTTGTTTTGTCTTAGTAAACATGAGGAATCATAATGGTGCTTGATATGACAGACTAACTGAATTACATGGAGATGAAATCTTATTGAAACTCCAAGAAAGGATGGGAGGAAATGTTTGTTTCTAGTGATGGACGATAACTGAATTAGCTGATAGGTAGATGCTTTGACTACTTGGAGGGATACCAACTCTAGCCCTTATATGTGAAAGTGTTTTTTTCTCTAAAGGTGTTGGTCCATCATCTCACCACGATCTTGAGAGCATGGTGATCAATGTTGTGATGATCCATTCAAACCCTTGTAGCATCTCCTAAAGTAACGCCTAATAGTAAATTCAAGGAAGATGCTCACTATGTCTATCAGGTAAATCATCAGTACACATAGCATAAGCACTATATAACCGGAGACTTCCTATCAAACTATGATCTCCAATTTAGAGGTCAAGATCCTTGTTGAGGAAGGCCACAACGGATATTTGCTTTGCGACAGTCACATCGTCAAGATTTTCATCCTAAGTGCACATGTAGATTCATTGATCGCGAGGCTAATTACGATAGGCGCTTAGAGTATGATCTTGATGACGACTTCACTAGCAGTTCATTTCCGCCTCTTCTGTAATTAGCTTATGTGTGCTCTCTCTATTTGCCAACTTCTAGTACGTCACATTGATTTATGGTTCATTTGGTAATCATGCAAAAATAGTTATTATTTTTCAGCTACAATCTCTCACATTAAACATAACTTTTAAATAATAAAAAATTATTTTATTTCACGTCTTACATTCCAACATAAATGATTAATTAGTTCTCACTTCTTATACATATTTTATAGTCTACATCTTTGTTTCACATCTTGCGTGATATCCAATATATAACATATTTTATTTCACATCTAAACCTATGACAATAATTGTTTACATAATTTAGCCATTTCACCACAATTTAGGCATTGTGAGCATAGTTGCTAACAAACGTTGTTGCTATGTTGTCAAGTGAAAAATCGACTTCCATCTAATGACACATGGATCTCTGAAGATTAGTGTCAAAGATTAAATCACGTGTTCAAATTCCACTTTGGTTTTCTTCAGCTAGGAGAGAATGATGATGATGGTACATGTGATTTTTGGCGTACTATTTTTTGTGTAAGGGAGATGGAAGATTTAAGTTTTGATAGTAACGGAGAATTAATTGTTATCTTAATTAGTATTAGCAATTAGTTAGTTATCATACATATTAACATTAACAATCATATTTTCTACTTTGTACTTCATATTTAATTTTTTAGATTTTAAATTTATTCTAGTTTCTTGTGCTTGAAACTCTTGTGATGAATCAAATTCCCTTTTTTTCTTTTTTTCCCCTTTTTATCTGATGTGTTCTCCTTTCTCATTTATGCGCTTTACTTTAACGTGATATATTTCCAATGAGCTATAGGGGTTTTTTATATGTGGACAATAAAGAGCTCTTTCGTAGGAACAATTTATTACCTAGCATATAGACTGCAAGATAGGAATCCAATTAGAGAAATATTTTAGTTGGCTTCTTAATCATATTTATCACAAGCCTTGATAATCTTTTTTTACTATGTTTGTCTTGGCCATACCTATGGTAAGTTCACTCTTTAATGACTGAATGGCGGCCCCTATATGAAATGACTGAAAATTCCATATATGAATCTAATGAACTTTTGCATGCAGGTCTGGTGCTGCTTCCGGGATATTGTTGGCCTCCATTACACTACCATCCCTCATGTTGTCACGCATGGTTCAAGTGTCACGATCACTTCCAAATATTGAGATTGGGCCTCAAGGTGACTTTTTTATTTCATGCAATCTTTCTGGGGCAAGGCCTACAAAATTGTTAAGTTTGTTTCTAATGATATACTGCAAATATTCATGGTATGAGAATAGTGTAAGCCTTGGAGGATAATTATCTTTTGAGCACGGTTTTTTGTGTACCTTGAGGGGCTGTTTCTTCTTTGTAATTTCATTTTTTTTTCTGTGAATCTTACTTCAACTGATAATTATTTTCGTTTTCTTGGCAGGATTTACACATTTTAGCCTACACTTTTGGGCTGCTTGTTCTGGTTGTTTCACTGTAGTTTGCATCCTTCAGTTCCTAGTGCAATACTGGCGCAGAAATATGATTTCTTTTCAACTATTGTGGTCTCAAGCTTTTAGATTCAGCTTAGTCAACCTAGTTGTCTATGGAATTATATGCAGTCTGTCTTTCTCAAGAAAATCCTCCAGCGGTCGGTTTCAATCTGCTAAATTCTGTGTCACAGAATAATACATAGTGCAATATAATGTTTCTCACTAATTTTTGTGATTATCTCTGTCTAGTAATTTTGTTTTTTGGTTTCCTTCTTCATTTCCTCAGGCTGGTATGTCATAATGAACTTAATATGGCATTTTTTCAATGGACTGGCAACTATAATACTTCTGAAGCATGTTCTTTGCACCTTTCCATCTTGTGCTTCAATAGGTATAAACCCTTGTGGGCTTTCTCCATCTTGAAGTGTAGGTGACCTTACGGTTAACATGGCAATTTTAGTGATCTTCAAGAAACAGTACCGTTAAACTGTGTCTATCGTTTGTTGTGTTATTTTTCTTTTTTAGTTTAGCAGAGAAATTACTGGTCAATTGCATTTCTCTGGCTTTTGTTTTTTTCATCTGTAAAATTGTAATACGTAAATTCTGGTTCAGGGGTATATTGTTAAGGTGTTGGATGCTTTTCCTTCAATTCAAATTAATGTTAAAAAATTTAATAGCCATTAGTTTTCTTCAACTATTCAGGGACGTTATATTATCTATTTGCCATGTTATCCATCTGTTTTCTTCTCAGGCGAAGCTCTTCTGGTGTCAAGTGGTTTAGTTCTTTACTTTGGTGACGTGTTAGTACGCTCCCTATTAAAGGTACAGTCCTTGCGGAGGTTTGTGGTAGTTTTCCTACTTTTTGGAACGACTACCCTTTGTGATATGTAGAAAAAGAAAAGGCAGCTGTAAACTTGATAAGCTTCTCTTGTAAAACCTTTCAGATGACTTGGACCTCTGAATCACCAAATTTTGATTTCCATGAACGTGGCAGTAGAAGTGAAATAAGCACAATTATTCAGGTATTGTCCCCCTGAATTCCTAGTAATCGTTTCATTCATAAAACTCTGTGATCTTTCCATGCAGGGGTTGTTGGTAGGCTTGATCATTTTCCCTTTGTTCTACAAAGCCACCCTTCAGGTTTTGAAATTAACAAATATTTTCAAGGCTAATGTGCAAGTTGACGGATGGATGCCTAAGGGGACTGGAAGATCTATTGTTTTTTATGCTTCCCTACTGGTTATGGTAACTGCAGTAGTTCCAGCATGGATGCATTTTGTTGAGGATTTTCCAGTTTATCCTCTCGTATGGTATGAATCTTAATATATTTTCAGTGGTTTCCCCTCTATGAAAAGAATTAGATGCGTAGGATTTTTAAAGAAAGCCTATCAGATGTTTTAATTTACAAATCATTGCCAGCGAGATGCTCTACTTCTATTTAGAGATGCTCTAGTTCTATGTATAGATGGTGCGCTATCTACATGATATTCCACCTCTCCTCCTCCCACTGTTCCTTCAAAATTGTTGTAGGCTGTAAAATATGGTTAAATTTTGAACTTGAGAATTGCAAAGAATGTGTCCTATTAGCTTAAAATTAATTTGGTTGGCGTTAATTTGCTAAAAAAACACTATTTGTGTTCTATTTCTACTTAATAGAACAAAGCATGTGGTGCACCATTTATGTGATAAGCCCAACTCTTCTCTCTCCATCCCCCATTTGTAATATGGGGGATTGGTCTTGTAAATTTAAGTTAAAAATCAACTAGTTGAATAGCATTTAAGATGAAGAGGAATTACTTGTCTCGAATTATAGTGGATGAGAATCAATCAATAAAAGCTAAGGAATACAGAAATAAGGGAATCTCATATTTAATACTCCAACAACTATTATTTCTCAAATCAAGAATGAGGATCTCATAGGAGAACAACTAAGCAATTCACAATCCCAGATTGAGGGTTTGGGTTTAACGTGTCGATCCTAGCAATTGTGACTAGGACAATGGTTGGTTCATTAAATGAGCATTGATTCGAATTAGGCACTAGTATCGATTTTGTGGGAAGCTCACATGTGTGCTGAGTCGGGATATGGATTTCATGAACAACGAGATGAATGCTTAGATTTCAGAGGGTAAAGAAGAATTGAGGAAATTCCTTAAAATTTTAAGATACTCAAGTATTATCAACCCCCTTCTAGTTATAACCCTCAAATAAGTTTTTTTTTTTCTTTATTATTTTTATCATGTCTGCTATTACAATAGTTCATGGGCTCTTATATGGATCTGATTTCTTCACGATTTTGAAATACAACAACAAAGTATACTAAAACATAGCAAATATTGAAATCATAAAAAGAAATACACTCTCTAACGAAAAAGGAAATAAAACCAATACTATAAATTTCACCCTAATATTCAAATATTCCCACTCAAATAAGGATAACCATAATAGTCAGGGATCTCCAATCATCATAGGTAACGTCTAATCACGCTCAATTTAGCCAAATTGGTCCTTTTCTTTCAATCATCCAAATCGAGGTTATGGAATGAGATATCGGTAGTTGGCTGTAGACCTTGTATAGAATGAGTTAATGGTCTGATGGCTCGATGTCCTAACCAACTCACGCTGAATGGGAAAAACTTTACCCCATCGAATAAATGTCAACTTTGTTGCATTACATTTCTAATAGGGATCAAATCTCTTTGATAATTTTCTCTCAAACTAATAATAAGGATCTCAAAAGCAAGCACGTCAGGTTCACTGAAATAGCTACATAAATTCAAGAGAATTAAAGATATTTAATGAAGATTTAAGTTTACTCGAATTAGTGGTTGAAAGCTAGCCACGAGGGGAATTTGGGGTGCCGATACTGATCGATGCTGATTAGGAGAGTGGCTAGTTCATGGAATCAGCAAATGGCAGTGAGTTGGAACCAGGCAATAGGTAGTTTTACGAATGTTATAGTCATAACTGTTCATGTTCTAAAGCATGCTTTTGGAACAGATACTTGAAGGAAGTCCTCCGGAGGGAGGGTGGAGATTATCTGTTGCTTTTGCAGTGAGTAAGGGTGTCAGTGAATATTGGTCACGTGATGCTATGTAGTAAGGTGGCTTGATGGTTTGGTCGTGTAGCGTCTTCATAACTCATGGAAGGAGATCTTAATTGAGTGGGGTGTACTTGGGCACACTTAATCGAGATTCAGAATTCTTGAATAGTGAAATGGATGCTCATATTTGAGAAAGGAAAAAAGATTAGGAGCTTCCTTAAAATGTCAAAGTATAGTTCTTAACCGAGACACCAACTCTTCCCTTCAACAGGATAGTATACGATAAATTACTTCTACTTTTTTTTAATTATGCAAGTCTCCTTTTACAATAATTCAGGGGATCTTATATACACCTAATTACATCATGATTTGAAATTACAAAAAAAAAATAATTTCCAACTTGCCATATAATGAAATCCATAAAAGAATGAAAAAGCAATTGCTATAATATCTACCCCAATATTCTAGTGTTTTCACTCAAATAAAGTCGTTTATATTAATCAGGAATCTTTGGTTGTCCTTGTTGGCATCTAATTAAACCTTATCAGTCAAATCCTTGCTCATCAATCCATCAAAATTGATGTAGTGCTATGAGATTTCGGTCATCGATTTTAAAGTTATTTCTTCATTATGATGCATAAATATCACATTATTAGCTTACTTAAACTTAAATTTGAAATTTCCCTTTATGGTTTTACTAG
Source organism: Apostasia ramifera (assembly GCA_019297695.1). Classification (NCBI taxonomy): domain Eukaryota; kingdom Viridiplantae; phylum Streptophyta; class Magnoliopsida; order Asparagales; family Orchidaceae; genus Apostasia; species Apostasia ramifera. The sequence continues at coordinate 35,423 of JAEMOT010000290.1, forward strand.
AACATTTGCAGTAGTAGGAAGCTCATTACTTAAACGAAATTTTTAGTCCCTTTGCATGTTTTTTATTGTTCAATTGTATAAATCACATTGAATTTTATGGAAATTTTGTGTAGGTTAAGCCATCTTCAAAGGCTTTGCTGGATTTCTTGTGGAGCCATTTAATTTGTTTCTTTAATTGTTGAATATAATTTGACTAGAATAGTAATGGAATCAATTGTGATCAAATCTTTGCTAGATTGTGTAAATATGCATGAGTACACAAACATCTCTTAGTTCATGCACACCTTTCAACTATTATGAAGTAAATGCCTATTTATTTAGTGATGCTAAGGATGACTTTTCAGCAATAGTTATTAATTAGTTCAATGTACTTATTCATACGTTGCTTTTGTAGGATACTTGAATTTCTTTTCGAGGTGCCACTTCAAAGGATAGTATTATGTACTTATTGGATTTCTATCATACTTCTATCTATTGTACGATTTTACAACATTTCCAAGCACAACAAAACTGAAAGGATTCTTCTTCGAAAATACTATCATTTGGTGGCAGTTCTGATGTTTGTACCTGCACTTATATTTGAGGTGATAGTGATAACCAATTCATGTTTGTTTTTTATTTGGCAGTGAATTTTCTCTAATCTTGAAATGCCAAATTCTTGCAGCCTGATTTTCTAGATCTGGCTTTTGGTACAGCACTAGCTGTTTTCATAGTACTTGAAATGATCCGAGTAAGTCCTTTTTTCAATTTCTTAACATGTTTTCATATCACTGTGTAGAGATCCTATTTAGTTGTAAAAGTTTACCATATTTATATGTAGTTACGCTACTAATGTTAAAGCTATCAATGTATCTGTATATGTGCTTTCTAGCCCTTTTAGGATATCCTATTTACAAAGGGTGCTATAATAATGACGTGTCTGCTAAGGAAACTAATTTGTCAACTCATTGATATTTGTGCACATAATATCCTTTTAAGTCTTAGTTGTTTAAGGTAAGAGAACTTGTTAAATTATGGCCTTCTACTTTTTCCTAAATTTAGTAGAAAACCATTTGCTTGGCTGTACATATAGGATTAAAGAAGGCTCTCTTTCCTCAATGACTACTTGTGAGACTATTCAATTACTATTGTCAAGTTTTGATTTTTTTTTGGGTTTGCATGACTTCAAAAAAGCATCATGTTTGAGATTGGTATGGAGTTGTAGCTGTTTTCTAAAAAAACATCATAAATTAATAAAATAGTATGTTTTTCTTTATATTTTTTCACTATTAATGAACACCATGCTATGAAGCATCGATACTTTGTTGAGTTTAATGTATCTATATTGTATCCGTATTAGATATCGATACTTTTCGATATTCTGATAAGCTACATGACGTATCAAATTTTTTTAATTTTTTTAAAAATTTGATACTTTCTTGATACTTGTCTGATACTTTCTGATACATCTAATTAAAGAAAAATATTGGAACTGTTGGTTCAGTCTACACAATATAACTTAAAAAAATGTTATATATAAAACACAACTCATGCATAGACTCGAACGTTAAAATTAAGGGAAAAGATTTGGTATTTGTTAGTTGCATTAACTTTAGCTGAGCCTTTTTTGCTTTATTTTAATTAAGCTTGTATTGTAAAAAGGATAGGATTTTGGCCATTTATTTTATCTATTCGTTAAGTCAGAGACTCAAAGAGAGGAGAGCATGCATCTGCTTTGATTAGATCAATATATTTGGGTTCAAGTCACAAGTGTATCCTGATGTGTTCGTATTCTATTTTTTTTAGGTTTGTCATATTGTTGTATCCGTATCGTGTCATATTTGTATTGTTGTATTGTACTCATGCTTCATAGACACTATGATATGTAAAGCCAATGTTAATATCTTGCAAAATTGTTTCCTTATAATTCATCGTATTTGTTTGCACTATCAATCATGAAAACAAAGATAAAAAGGAGTATAGGTAAGAATGCAGAGGTAGATGGGTTTAACTAGAAGTTATGTAGTACAAATGATCAAATTAGCATTTGCATCTCATAGGAAATGTGCTATGTGATGTAGACATATAAACTGACACTAGAACGTGCAGAGATAAATGGAGAGAAATAATTGTTATTGAAAACGTTGTATAAAAGCTTAAGTAAAATCAAAAGGTGTTTCTTAAACTTTTAGGTCAATTGGTAACTAGAGATTCAACATTATATTAGAGCTGGAGGTCTCATGTTCGAATCACGGTGACCCCAGTATATTTATAGCATAAGATTTTTTAAAAAAATAAAGTACCTATGTTGAATTCCATACTGCAAAGCACATGTTTGTGCATAAGGAGGCATATTAAAATATAAAATTATTTCCAGCTCATAACCTACAAGCTCAACCTTTAGGTCAGTTGGTACCAAAAGATTCCACACAATGCAGTTTGATGCATCTTCATTGTTGCTTACGTTGCATCAAAAGCTAAAGCAGTAATGAAATTTGTCCAAGTTGAACATGAATCCTACATTGACTTGTGCTATACAGGTTTGGCAAATTTCACCCTTCGGAAATATGGTTCATCAGTTTATGAATGCTTTTACTGATCATCGTGATTCAGAGATTCTTGTTGTAAGGTATGAAATTGTTTGTTGTCTCATTTAATTTCTACGGTGCTGCATATCTTTAATTTCTATGTGCTCGTATCTTTGATAGAATATTAACACAATTTTGTTGTGCTTTGTTTTTCAGCCATTTCTCCCTTCTATTGGGTTGTGCTATTCCTAAATGGATGTCCTCCGGTTTCAATGATCGACCTCTTGCTCCTTTTGCTGGGATTTTAAGCTTAGGAATCGGAGACACCATGGTCAGTACTTAATTTCCTTTTACTTGGTGGTTTTCCTGGTTCACACACTTTAAGCTTAGGAATCAGAGACACCATGGTCAGCTGAGCGCACAGTGCCATACATTGGCTTTTGCTAGCTGAGCTAGTAAAATTCAGAGTCTTTCCATCAACTGTTCACATGATCGTTGCTCTTGTCTCTGCCCGGTTACTTTCAAGTTTTGTAACCTAATCGAGGTCCACGGTCAACCAAATTTTCTTCACTTAGCTCACCTTTGGCTTTTAAATTTAGGAAAAATGCTCTCAGGTCTAGGCCATTTGAATTTTGGACACAGTTATTCTTGATTCACCATTTCCTTTTTCCTAAATATTGATAAAGTAGGTTTTAGTCCTTTCAGGTTGTGGGATCGTTTTTTAGATTGGAAAGATCTGCCCATTCTTCACTCAGTTTTCTCTAGTAAAAGATCAAATTATCTTAGAAAATCTCTCCATTTAAACTTTTGATGGATTAATTTAGTATTTTGCTGTCCAACTAACAACACCGCAACCTGAAAGGATTTAACTGCTGGTTTATCAAAATATAAGGACTAAAATGGTTAATCAAGTGTTTTATCAAATTATAAGGTATCATATTGTAGGAATGGACGGGTTGATTCATGTCAGCTTGATGCAAGAACTAACATAAATGCAAGTATTGCGATTGAATTGATTCCCCCCACAGAAAACAATCAGAAACTACCCTAATTTTGATGGAAATCTAAACATTTTTACGCTAGTATGTTCATCAAGGTTGAAGGTGAAGAGCATAAATTGATCACAACCACCAAAAATATTTGCGAAAATTAAATAGAACTAATGCTTACTAATGAAGCACGTCAAGGAAAGAACTCCTAACATGTATCAAATTTCAGGAGCATTCCAACAAGCAATCATGTATATATGAAGGAAAATAACACAAAGGGCCTGTTTGACAATAAGATAAATTTAATCTTGTCATGAAATTTGTGATCTTGCTTTGATATTTGCATATGATGGGAACTAAAGTTATTTTAAAAATTGTGTAGAATATGAAATAAAGTTGATTGATTTGTTGAAGATGATATAAGATGTGAAATAAAATAGATTTTTTATATTAAAAATTGTGTATGATGTTACAAAAATTAATTAATATATATATTTTTTTATAATGAATGAACTATTTTGATCTTTGGCATAATAATATGAAGACCAAATAGGCTCTTGAGTGGTGAAATAACTTTGAAAGTTTTGATATGACCTTTGTATTGAAACAATTTATATGAAAAAATTACATTAAGTGGTGTGCTATGATACAAAGTACAAATAATGTGGAAATACCATAGTTTTAAAAACCAAAATTGACCGAACTAGTTTGGTCCAAGCTCAAAATCAGATTTGCCAAAAGCCGCTATGAATCAAACAAAATCAAAGTTGAACTACAGAACTGTTGAATCATATGATTTGAATCGGGCTTGAACTTATTGCTTACATAAAATTATATAATCATGTATTGAGACTTCTAAGTGGCAATGTGAGACTATAATTTTACAAGAAATAGCTCATATAGCTTCTATAGCTATAAGATTGGAGTTAATTAATTTATTTTTTTGAATTTTCTTCTATTAGTTGATTTTCTTAAGAAAGTATCGTACTCTTTAGTATGTAACATAAAATCATTCTTATTTTTTATTACTACTTTTAGAAAAATTTTGAATATTGGCCTATAAAAAGAAGACATACAAATAAAATAAATATTACAAAAAATGAGAATATTAAGGTGGATGAGTAGGTTATACAAAAGAATAGAATAAAAAATGAATTTATTTGCGAAAAAGTTGAAATAGCATCAATTGAAGATAAACTAAGGGAGAGTCAGTTTAGATAGTTTGAACATATAAATCATATGCCGATTGAAACTCCAGTAAAGAAAGTTAGGTTATCGAACGTTGCATATGCAAAAAGAGAAAGGGGAAGACCAAAAAGGACCCCACCTAGTGGGATAATGGCTTGGTTTTTGTTGTTGTTGATATTTTAGAAAAAAACTTGAGTTTTATCCTTTTATGAATATTATTTTATTTTTTATTATTAACAATCCTTTAGAAGAAATTTGAAATTATGTTATTTTGAATATATTTCTTAAGAATTTTTTTTTTTTTTTATCACTTAACAAACATTTAAATGGAATCTGAGTTTTATTTTTTTATAGATATATCAATTAGAAGAATTTTGAAAGTAGTTAAATTTGAGTTTTTTAATGAGTGTATTATATAAATATTATGTTTGCATTTTATTTATTTATTATGATAAAATTATATTTTATAAATATTTATTGAATTATTACATTATCACGGTTATACCTCGGTTCGACTACGATTGAATCTCAAAACTTTGAACCTCTCGTTCTAACGGTTCTAACCCTGATTCGATTTTCAAAACCTTGGGAACATGAAATAGGTAAAAAATAAAGGGCGACAGATGGTGACTCAAACCTTAATCCGTCAATCTTCTCTATAAGTGCGTTGCCTAAAGATGCAGTCAATGTATCCTCTAAAGCTCAAGCTTGGTGTAGGACCTCTGTGGATTCCTAAATCTTAAAATTAACTTCAAAACGACCTTCTCTAATTAAACCTCTTATATATAGTCTGTTCCATGTGCTCAAACGTCCAATTAATAGCCATTGGATGAAAGATGCTGTAGTCTAAAATCTATGATCTTGCTGCCAACGGTTGCTAGAACTGGTTGAGTGAACAATTCTTTTGTGGCAACTGGCATTCCGTACAAGCTATTAGATGGTTTGTTTGAGGAATTAGGCAGCCCAGTCTGGTCATCTACATGTGGAATCTGCATCTCTTTATAGATGTTCCGATCCAGAAATTAAATTTTCAATGGTTGCCTTGTCAATCGTATTTCTTTACCTTTCCTAGTAGTTTATGAAAATCCTCACATGCATGCATATTGAGATGCATTAGAGACTTTACTACAAACACTCATAATAAAATAGCATACTCCAAATTAAATAACAAAGAAAAATAAAAAAAAGAAATAACAAAGACAAATAAGGAAGGTAAGGGCCTCAAGTCAAGCCCAAATAGATTTGATGGTCATCATCAGGAGATACCGATGATCCCTTGGATTAGCACTTTCCATCTCAGAATAACTTGACTCCATTAAATGTTGATGTTAGTATGCCTGCCAGAAGTTAGAGTACATGTCTTAGAAATCCTGTGTTGTTAAGCATGCATGGTTAGATGGAAGGAGATCCTTCTATATGATAACGAACGAGTGTGTACCATCAAGAACCAGTTATGTGAGAATGTTCCTCTAGGTGATAGATTTGGTGCTGATGCATTGTAGAAGTGGAGGTAGCACAGTAGTGGAACTCAAGAAATGAGCTGATGTCCTCACAGATTAGCTAATGGGAATCAATGGTGGAATTTAATCACTTTGTATTAAGTGTTGGATTGTATGGAAGTTGGAGGTGGTGGAAGTGGCAAAATATAACTCAGAGGCATTGGTGTTTATTTTTTCTAAGCATCCTACATGGTCCCGTATTTCTAACATATAATTTCTTGTGGGTTCCGGTGGAAAATTGCTCAGGATGAATCATGACCATATCCCCTTTATCAAACTTGGTGAACCTCCTATGTAGTACAGCAAATCTAGACCTTGTAATAATCAAAAGCAAGCTTTCTAGTTTCTGCATATTTCTAAATGGAGATCATACTAGTGTAGTACATATACAAGTGTAAGCTGGCTAGTCTTGAATGATTTATGTGGGTGAAAATTGGAATGATATTGAATGATATCCCAATACTTAATGGACTTAACGAGACAGTTATTTGATATTGAAAGTGGGATGAACTTTAATGAGCCACCTTTAGTTGATCATCAATTTAAAGGCCATATGCAGTAAGAGTTAGGAGCTCAACAAGGCAGAGATCTCACTTTGAAGGCAGATGCCTGTTCTTTAAGAAATCACCACAATGAAACACATCTGGCACTGTGAAGTTGAATTAACAACGTAAAATATAACAAATTCTCATGACTGAGAATGCTCTTATTTTCAAGTCTTGAATCTGGTGCGGAGATTCGACCCACAAAACTTGGTTCATCCCATTAACCAACTTATTAGAGATGGCCCTAGGAACATATTAAATGCATGCTGATTATCCCACTTATGATCTTGACTTGCATGACACATCCTGAGATTTAGGAAGAATGTACTCTATAGTTAGTTTGGAGTGTGAGCGTAAGAAGACAACATCAATCAGAAATCTATCCTGCATGTCGTTAGATATAGTGCTAAGCTGAGTCGTCGCAGTTTCTAAATGAAGTGCAAGAATAGATGTTACAATAGAATTGAGATAAAAAATAGTAACTTCTTCCGATGATGCGTTAGCAAACTCAACTTACTAAGGTAGAATGAACTGAAGGCTTATTTTTTTCTAGCATCGTTTCTTTTTTTTTTTTGTTCCTTGGCTTTATGTGGTGGGGCAGAACACAGTTATGCTTGTGCCTTCAACTGTGAAAGCATTAGTGTTTGGTTTGCCATAATGCGTAACTTAAGAGTCAACTAACCACGGCCTTGTTAGTGTCATATGTGTCACATCCACCGGAAAATCGGCACACCAAATCTTATCAATATAGGTAGCCAATTTAAGTGGAAATTATTGGGTGACATACTTCGAAGTTTTGTCTACCCAAATACTATAATATTGTTGAGTATGTGTCCCATCTTTTCCAAAGTTGATGCTGTGATGATATTTATATAACTGACTCTATCAATAACTAACCTGTATGACTCATTTTCAAACCTAAAGCAAGTTTGAAAATTTGATGTACGCTTCCAGTCATTCATTTTCCGAGGAGTGGATGTAAAATCTCATAATTGCCACAGTTTGATCCACCCAAGCTTCCTCCACATAAATAACATTGTCATATGAGTTGGAAACTATTGTCATCTGCATTATCAACAACCTTACCCTCATCTTCAGTGGTGTGAATTTGTAGGCTCCAAGTGGGATAGGAATTGGCATAATGTCTAGTCTTGCCACGCGTGAAGCAAGTCACATTAGAAGCCTTAGTGGTCGACATTCTCGCAACACTTTTACCATTATGATCAGGAGTATTTGAAGCATCTTTCTGTGGAGCAGAGGTGTTGCAATGGGTGAGTGTTACAAGAAAGCTCTTTTGATGTAACGAGAATCTTACTTGCCTGGAGATCATTGATAATGTTCCATTTCCAATGCTCAATGAAATGTTTCCTCTATGGTGGAAACTTTATAGGTCAACATCTCATGCTGAATATTTGGGAACTAACTAGCTTTAAGTTGAGCAATAGTGGAACTCAGGTCTTTAACTATATCGCATTAGACCAATTTGTCAAAACAATTCAAATAAACTTGGTAACTAAACTGTCAAATAGTTGTGAGTTCATCCAACAATTGTGTTCAATAGGTTGTAAAGATATTTCTGTTTCAACGATTGTCTCATCTCACCCCAAATACTTATATGAGCTTGACCAAATCTATGCAACTATTGTTCATAGTCTATGAAGCATTAACATGATACAGATACGATGCTGTACAAATATGATGATACAACAAACTTAAAAATAGTAGGATATAGATACGTCGGGTTACGACAATTATATATACAATGTGTTGTATAGTCATATTTAAGGTGTAGCTCATATGATATAGATCAGAATGATTTATGTACCTTATTGATATAAATTTTAAAAGTATCTTTTCAACTTTCTTAAGATTAATTTCATTTTTATATTTTTAAGTGTTCTTGATAGTACTAAAAGTAACATCATTGACAACCTAACTTAAAAGAAATGAAAACATCCTTCAACAATTATTGAACTTCAAAAAATTTTGAATTTAGTATAATATGATAATTTTTTTTTTAAACATAAGAGATTTTTTCATTATAAATGAAATGAAAAACAGTACAAGCAAAAATGGTTTTCAGCACAAATGTGTACACCAGCAACTAAGTTCTTTTGAGTTTATTGCATTAATCAATTACTCCAAGAGCAACGTCTGATTCTGGAGTTGGGTAGTTCCCTCTTCATGGGCCTTGGTGCTAATGTAGCTCAATGCTGACATCCTGTAGGCATGCAAAGAAGAGCAGGTGCCGCCCAATGGAGTAAAAGAAAATGAAAGTTCTGGCGTATTTGCTTCCCAGTAGAAAACAACCACTTGTTAGCATAATTTGTCTCTGATGCCAAGCTCTCTATTACTTTGATCTCTTTCCTTCTTTGAGAAAGAAGCAAAAGGATTTATTTCCTCCTTATATATCTTTTTGTACTTGGATTCAACATCCGATGAAAAGCGACTTTCTACATCCTCAGCATACTTCCTGGGACCTCTTGAAAATAGCTTTCTTGACTATAATCCTGTATGTGACGGATTTTTCCATACAACTTTACATTGTCAGCTTTGGTTTTTCTCCTCCAGCTCATCCATCAGCAGACTTATCTTCTCCTTCAGAAGCCTAATTTCCCGTAAATGTGTTATTACGCTGGTTACAGATTACCTTCAGTATTGAATCTTGATCTTGATCTGCAGCATGTATCTGATCCATGCTCTCGGATGTTTCAGTTGCATTCAAATCATGTAAAACCCATCATGTAAATCAGCTTCTGTTGTTATTCATCTTCACTCTTAGCTCTCCAATTGTAGCTTCGCTTGCTTCCAGCAAATTTGTCTTCTCTTGAATTTTGACCTTGAACTGAGTCAACTCATGCTCCATTTTCCGGTTCTTGTCAAGGAGCAAGTACTCCAACTTGCTCATTTCTTGTCCCTCGTAGCTAGTTCCCAATCCTCAGCCTCTATGGAATTGTAACCAACAGCATGCAAAATTTTGTTTTGCTTACGCAGATCCTCAACAGTCTTAGAAGTCAGCCTTTGTTGCAACTCTTTCCTGATTTCCATAAGAGCAGTATCCCTTTCGCTGAGTACAGCATTCAACTTCCTGATGTTGCTCTAGTCCTGATCTCACTCAAGTGCTGCTCTCGCTCATCTGACAAAATATTTTTCATTTTATGAAGTTCCATATTCAGATCTGATGTCATCTTCTCTTTTGCACTTAAAGAACTCTCAAATATATTGTTGGAATCCAGATAATCACTTTGCTTGCTTACTCTTTCCTCGTCAACTGTCTGCAACCGAGCAGATGACTCCCTTTTCCTTTCTATACTTTGAAGCTGAGCTCATTCAACCTCATCCATAAGAAGATTAACTTCAGCCTGTGTTGTAGCTCCTTCTTCAAGACTGGGCACGGAGTTCGGACATCTGGCTTTGGGAAAGTTCATGTAGTTTCTACATATTTATGACACTTTCCTTAGGTGCAGTTTACTTGCTTCTCAATTTATCATGGAATATGTAAGTGCGATGATAGTTTAAATACATATAAGCAACTTAAGACTTAGTTTTAATGTAAATCAAATTCAAATAAATTAGCCTGGTGCAAAGAAAATATAATTGATATATAAGACAATTACTGTGACTTGAATTCAAATATATTTATTTAATCAAATAGATGTATTTCGTCCTCTCTCTCCGGGTCTTTTAACTCATTGAATAGATAGGTAAACACAAAAAGGCCAAAGCTCTATCATTTTCTGAAATACGAGCTCGATTGGGGTAGAAAAAAGCGTGATCGACGTCTAATAGGAGTAGTGATAGGGTGTGGCTAAGATAGAAAAAGTAGTAATGTCACTGGCATATGTGGAACTATGAAAAAAGGTCAGTTAAAGTAAAATATAATGTAGCTTGCGAATACCAAATTTTTTTCTATTATTATAATTCTAGTACGCGTGAAGCTCTTTGTGATTTCATGTGAACCCAGTGTGTTGGTCTCTGATTATTAACTATCAAGTCTAAGTATTGACTGCTGTATCGTGTGGGTCGGACAGATTGATTTATTTATTCTTTCTGATTGAAAATATTGGGAATTATCAGATAAGTATCATTTTTTAAAAAAAAGAATAAAAAATGATACGTCACATGACGTATTAGATATATATCGGTGGAGTATTTGGGGTATTAGTATCTGATATAGATATAATAAGATACGTTAAGTTTCATGAAGTATCAACGTTTCATAATTTATAGTTTACTCAGCATGTTTGCGCATACTCTGTTAGTTTCGTCTCTGCACAATGAACCTTCCTAAGGCATGGAAATCCAACCATAGTATCGGTTTATGTCGTTTAGCCAATCCATTAGAACCTTTGGATTGATCTGACGAACGTTCATTGTAACATCATTTGGATCTTGATTAGGTGTACCCTTACAATAGTCTCTCTCATAACGAGGGGCTGCTAATTCATAATAGGGTAGGATGATGTTGTGGAATAGATACTCAAAGTAGTGGTCTAATAGAATTGGGATAAAACACCCTATAATAATCATCTTCAAGATAAACTGGTCACTATCTAGGTGCATAATGGAGAATGGTCCATTTCTTTCCACATATGGCTTGGGTTATCGTATGGGAGGTAAATCTCCCTGATTTTTTGAGCTCTCAAACACCTTTATTTTTTGGTTAATGAAAGTGTGATCGAGCACCTAACGATGTTCTTCTATAGAATGAACCCAAATCAACTCATTTAGAGTAAACAACGTTTCATCTAAGCAATCCCTAAGTAATCGGAGTGATACATGTCTTTGTTAATCGACCTTGGTATTACATTCCACTCTTAGTTATCATGTTTATGTTTTTTCATAAAAACTTAAAAAAGTAAATAAAAATAAAACATAGTACTATGAAACAACAAACTAATGCATTGAAATGATGATAAACTTGGGTTCTTAGCTAGAATTGACTATAGTTACACTTTATAGTTTAAACTGCTCCAAGACTAGGATGGTGTAGGCATGGAGTTGGTTCGTGCCAACTTTTTGCAAGAACTAATATAATTGTAAGTGTTGCGATCAAAGTGATAGCCACAAAACATTTGGAAACATTAATTTTGATAGAGATCGAGACAAGTCGTTCCTACACTATTGTATTTGTAAAAGTCTAAAATAGAAGAGTATAAATGATGCCCAACTACAGGAAATACTTTCTAAAAATAAAGGAAACATACATAAAATACGTAGAGGTGAAACATGTCTATAAGGAAAGAACTCCAAACATGTTTCAAAATTGACCACATGTAAGAGCATCGCAACAAGTAATTATGTATGCATGAAGAAAAATAACAAAAGATGGTGATGTGATTTAAGACTGTAAACATGAAGTAGTGGACAAATTACTTCTAAGGATATGTTGTGATATTGGTTCAAATTATGGGAAATATTGAAATAGGTAACAAACAGAGCGTAATAGATGAGGACTCAAACTCTAACTCATTGATCAGCTCGATAGGTGTATCAAATATGTAGAAACTTTGATTCAGATTCCTTTTTACTTGAAGGTGTTGGTAATAGATTTCCTCCACTTCAAGCGATGTTGAACCTCCATAGATTCCAACATCTTCAAATCAATTTCAAAACTGCCTCCTACGATGAAAATCCTCTTATATAGCCCATCCATATGCTAAGACTACTAATCAACAGTTGTTGGATTAACAGATGATCCGTTAATGGGACTGATGGCATGTGATCGATTTTTAAGACAAACACTTTTAATAAAGTCCCGTGGCAATGTCGGACACGTGTCGGACACCAACACTCCATAGACACTCCTAGACACATATCGGACACGAAAAAATTCGTATCCAAATTTATTTTATATAAACAATATGCTGGACACATCTGGACACGCGAGGGATACACTTTCAAGACACTTTAAGATATTGTTCTTTTTCAGTCTTTTTTTTATTAATGATACTTTGTATGCTTGCTTTTTTTTATTTTTTTGAATATTTTATTTGTATACTTAAGCATGCATATTTTTATGTACCACTATACTTAGAAGAATGAAGATGTCTTCTATTCATCTTATTTATTTTTTTTACATTAAATTTATTATTTAATTAGCAACATATATATATATTCTCTCCATAATATTTTTAATTTAATTCATACTATAATTTTTGAAACATATAAATTAACTACTTATCTACAACATTATATTTGGATAATATTCATTGAAAATTTTTAAAGTGAACTGATTAGTATTTTTAAAATGTATTTAAATTTTTATAATTTATTAATTGCTTTGATTAAGTTAATGATCTGTCTTAATGCTTTTAAACTAATTTGTCAATCAATCTTTTAAATATTTATAAAATATATGAAGAAAAAAATCACTGAAAAGAAAGATGTATATCACATATGTTCAATTTTATGATTTCTATTATTTCTATTTGGATTTTAATAAATAAATAATTGTATTTATTTTAACGTGTCTAAGTAGTGTCATATCCTATTTTTTAAATATATTTTCGTATTCCCATATCCATATCGTATCGTGTCTCGGATCCCGTATCATGTCTGTGTTTCATAGGTGATCGAATGGTTCAATCTAGTTACCACTTGAGCACAACATTCTCAATCTTGGCGATTTGTTTTAGGAACGAATGTTTGATGCTTGTTGATCATGTGTGCTTCAGATTCGCTTCCAGTTTATCTTGAGAGTATGCTTGTATATGAGGACATTCATGTATGAATTTGACATGCATAAGAGATCTCACTGTAAAATCTCAAAATGAAATAGCATACTCAAAATAAAACAAGTAGACAACGAAGATAAAGACCTCAAGTTAAGCTTAACTGGATTTGACATTGTCATTGAAGGCGATACTGGTGATGCCCTGCATCACATGTTTTATCAGTTCAAATGAAAAGGTAAACTTTTTAGTAAGTTATTACTGTCTTGAAAATTGGCTCACACTTTTTCCTATTACTCCATCTTGTTTTTAATTTGTTTTCTTTGGTAGGTTGAACTGTTTTTTGCTGCTAGTTGTTATTTTACTTTTAATTTACCTTACCATTGTTTCTTTAGGCATCAATGGTTGGTCACAAATATGGTGTTTTGCGTTGGAGTAAAACTGGAAGTAAGATATAACATTTGTATTTGCAGTTTTTGTAGCGGAGCTGTTAAATGTTCTGAAGTTTATTGTCTAGTAGGAAGATAACATATTGAATTCATTTCTATTTCTAGAAAAAACTATTGAAGGTACTGCAGCAGGCATAACGTCTGTTCTAGCTTCTTGCTCAGTTCTACTGCCTCTTCTAGCATCAACTGGCTTTATACTCTCCCAGGTAATTCATCTTTTACCAGTCCAACTTCTTATGGGACATTTTGATGTTGATCTATATTCTATCTATATAACGCAATCAAGTTTCAATTATGATAGAAATATCATCTTTGTTAATCATGTTAGGAATATTTTGTTTAGGATAAAATTTGTCAAATTAATTCCATTATATCTACCCATAAGTTTAAACTACACATTGTGATTAGAATTTGCCAAATAATAATTTGTTTTTCATGTGTATGATAAAAGCCACCATCATAACCATGTTTTGCCAATTGAGCTCAAATCAACACGATCTTTAACAAAACTGAAAGTGTTATTCTTTTTGCATCTATATCTAGATTAATTTTAGGAGGCCAATTGAAGCTCCAGTTAGAAAAATTGAGTTATTGGATTTTGCCCATGTACAAAGAGGAAGAGGGAGACCAAAGAAGACATGGCAAGAAACTATAAGGAGTGATCTTAATTACTTAAACTTAGATAAGAATTTGGTAACTGATAGAGCGCAATGGAAACAAAGAATTCATGTAGCCGACCCCACCTAGTGGGATTAAGGCTTGGTTGTTGTTGTTGTTGTTGTTATCTAGATTAATTTTAGGGGGCGTTTGGTTCGTTGTTATCTTGGTGTTATGTTATGTAATCTAGATTTCATGACATTTAGATGTCATCTTTTGACTAATAATTTTATAATCTAATAGAAGATTATTCGTAGATGTCATTAAACCAAACAATTATTTTCTTTAGATAACATAACATAACGTCAAGATAACATTGAACCAAACGCCCCCTTAATAAACTTAAAATTAAATTTGAATGAAAATGCTTCTTATAAAATATTGTGAATAGTATGAAATAAAATTAATTTTTTATTTTAAATTATGTGTATAATATTTATATAATTAAATTTTAATATTAAATTTTATGTGTGNATATGTTATTATTCATCAAGTTGATCTAATGCTCTGAACATTATCTTTGCAGCACTGGTTGTCATTGGTAATGGCAGTCACTGTGACAGGCTTGTTGGAGGCCTACACTACACAGCTTGATAACGCTTTCATCCCTCTGGTATTTTACAGCCTTCTCTGCTTGTAAGTCTTTGACATCTTCTTTGTGTATATTCCCTCTACTGCTTCTCTAGCCTACTTGCCCTCATGGGGCTCTATAGTAGATGAAATTTTTTGTTTTGATATTTTTAAAATATTTGAAATAAAATTTATTTTAAAATTATAATTTATATATAATTTGAAATATTATTAATTTATTATTAAAACTTGTGTAATAACATTACTTTATTTTAATTTAAATTAAAGTTTATTTGAGATTTAGCCTGCTTGGCGCGAGGACCAAAACAGAACTAAAATAGTACTAGTTTAAAAAATAACAATAGTAATAATAAATAAATTATTTTAATTATTCTACACAAATTCTAATATAAAAAATAATATTTTACGTCATATATTTAATAATTTTTAATAAAAATATAAATTTTATTTTACATCTTAGATCAAAATACTCGATTTGAATATTTTGGTCTAGAATGTGAAATAAAATTGATATTTTTATTTTAAATTGTTGAGTATATAAAGTA
>JAEMOT010000290.1:52508-65982 GCA_019297695.1 Apostasia ramifera
AATTGTTGAGTATATAAAGTAAAATAATATTTTTTATATTTAAATTTGTGTAAAATGATTTAAAATATTTATTTATTATTATTGTTTTTTTTTTAAATTAGTACTATTTTGGTCTTGTTTTGGTCTTGTTTTGATCCTCGCACCAAATAGGTCTTAGTCTGCCCATTGTACATGTAGAACAGTTTTAAATTATGTAGAAGTTGGCTGATGAGAAGTATTTTATACGTATAGGGTGTAACTGAGTGGATGAGTTTGGCTCAGAGTTGAGTTTATTCAAATGTGTTAATTTTTTTTTAATTTTGAGTTAAATTAAGATTAAATATATTTTTTTATTAAAAAAATCTTTATTTTACATATTATATATATATATATATATCAATATTAATATTATTTTATAAAAAACAGAATTTTATAAATTTAATTTTAAAATTTATGTTTGTTATTAATTTTTTTTATATAAATTATTGTAATACGTGTATTTATATAATATATTTCTCAATCATTAAAAAATTTTAAATATATATTTTTATACATTTATTGAGTTAATCATTTTTTAAGCAAGTCAATTTTGAGTTAGAATAAAATTATCTTAACTTTAAATCCAGTAACATATAAATGAGTTTCAGACATTTATGTTTGAATCTCAAAATTTAATTTTAGGTTCTGTTTAGCTCGAGAATTAAAATTAGAATTAAAACGGTATTATTTTAAAAAATAATAATAATAATAAATAATTTTTTTTAATTATTTATATAAATTTTAATATAAAAAAATATTATTTTATATGTTTAATAATTTTTAATAAAAATAATAATTTTATTTTATATTTTAGATTAAAATATTTGATTTGAATATTTTAATTTAAAATGTGAAATAAAATTAATATTTTTATTAAAAATTATTAAATATGTTATATAAAAATTAAATATATAAATTTTAATTTTAAAAATTAATTTTATTTTATATTTAATATATATTTTAATAAAAAATTTAATTTTACTTAATAAAAATTTTAATAATGAAATATTTTTATTTTATATTATAATAAAATAAATTTTTTCTTTTTATATTTTAAAATGCTTAAATACATTTTCAAATCGTACTCTAACTAAATGATGCCATGTATTATATTATAATTTCTTTTCTATTCTTAATTTATTCACTCGGCTTGATATTGTTTACTCTTCTCCATGATCCCTCTTTACTCGGAATCCCAGATCCCATCGTGCCATGATAGAATTTGCATTAACAATACAGTTCACAATAAATCGGAGGATCTAAAATATTTTTTTTTTTTTTAAACTGTTAGATGGATCAAATTACTAAATTATTATTAAAATATGTGCACGAATGAATAAATTTAAAAAGGGTAAATTATGTTTAGGTCCTTGAGTTTAATGTTTAATATCGCGTAAGTTCATGTTTTTAAAGTTATAACATCGGGTCATTTAGTTTTAATAAATTATTAAATGAATTTTTTTAATTTTTTTATAATTAAATTTTTTTAAAATTACCGTTTTACTTTCTGCTATTCTCTCTCTGCTCCCAATCCGGTGCACGCATGCGGGCTGTGCGGCCGCCGGCGATCCGGCTGCCTCGTAGCGTGTCCGCTGGCGCCGCGCGACCGGCTGGCTGCCTTGCGGCCCGCGTACGTGCGCCGGATCGGGAGGAGAGAGAGAATGGCAGGGGGTAAAATGGTAATTTTAAAAAATTTAATTATAAAAAAATAAAAAAGGATCAATTTGATAATTTATTAAAACTCAGGACTCATATTATAATTTTAAAAATGGGATTTACGCGATATTAAATATTAAAAGTAACCTCACAGCATACATGTAGGAGCTGTCAATCAAATGAAAATTACAATAAATTACAATCAAAGCTTTTAAATCTAAAGCAATTATTTTATAATTTTAAAAGAGTTACCTTTAAATAAAATTTTAAATATAAAATTACTTTTATGCCCATATATTTCTCTCTCCATCCCCTCTCATTCCCTTTGGATTGAGGCTGGAGAAAAACTTGGGTTCGAACGGCACATATTCGGACTCCCAATCAGCGGGCGCCATGTCACACCATACAGATGGGTCCGGGCACACGTAGCGCCCGCTGATTGGGAGTCTGAATGTGCGCCGTTCGAACCCAAGTTTTTTTTTTTGAGGCTGAGCTCCGGCGCATGTTTTTGAGATCAAATGACGAGATGCCACGTGGAATGGTGGGCCGCTCTTTTTGGGCCAGGAAACGGCCCCGGCATCAAAAGAACATTTTTCAATGTAACTATAAAAAAAATAAATTATTTAATTTAATGTTATTTATAAAATTATTAATTAAAAAATAATATTTATATTATATAACATAATATTAAAATAAAAAAATAATTACCTACATACTACACCATTTAATTTTATTTATATTTTATTCATTCATTTTTAGTTAATTACGCTATGCACACTCAAAACATTATAAAATTTTACATACACACAATTTAATTTATTTCTATTATAATGAGTAATCATAATTTTTCAATAATCTAATTATAGTTAGATTATAAAAAATCTAAGCCGTTCATCATATTATTTTAAAGATATTTAAATATATTTTGAGTGAAAATCTTAAAATTTTAATATTTAGGTGACGACAAAAGAAGGAGACATCTGCAACGTAAATTAATTTTAGGACAAATCAGCACTTTAGTGTGGCATTAATGAAGAGAGAAATACGTACCATTAAGAATAAAAATATTATTTTATTAATTTACTAACAAAATATTTCTTTTTCAAATAAATTTTGATTAAATTTTAACTCAAATATGCGTATGTAAGATTTTGTAATGTTTTGAGTGTGCATAATATAATTAACTAAAAATGGATGGGTAAAGTGTAAATAAAACTAAATAGTATGGTGTATAGGTAATTATTCTTAAAATAAAATGTGCCCATAAATTTATCAAAAAACATTTAAATAAGTGCCCATCGTCAAAAAAAAAAATTTTGAAGTTTGAGAAAATTTATTATGGGAATTTTTTATTAGAATTATTGAATTTCTTCTTTATTATTTTCACAATGCCAAAGTTCAACCGATTCATGCTATTGCATATGATTTATATATTTAAAGGCGGCTTCAAATTAGACTTGGGTAATAGGCCGGCCCGGGTTTGGTATGAGTTGGGCTTAACCAGACTTTGATTAAGTCAAATCGGGCTCGGGTCGGGCTTAGCTCGGCTTACGAGCCTACTTTTATTACTAAGGCCGCCCAATGTGCGGGCCGGACTACCCACGGGCTTTAGTTCCAAATTATTTTTTTGACAAGAGAAAAAATATTTTATTTGATTTTTGGTTTAGTCTCATTCAAATCACTATTTTGTTTCAATTTCATATTAAATGGAGCTTACATATAAAATCACATTTTTAAATTAACATACTTGTTATATATTTTATGTACATTAAAATATAATATTATGACTATATTTATATATTTTATTATATGTGTTTTTATGGTTTAAAATCTTTTGACATTAATTATTTTAATCTATTTTTGTTAGTAAAATCACTTAAATAGAAATTGAGATTTTTTTTTAACTAATTTAAAAATTGAGAATTGATGGTGGCAATTTTGTTTAAAAACTAAAATTTATTTGATAAAAAATTAAGTAGATTTTTATGGCTTGAAATTTACTTGAAAAAAATGAAATCGAAGTTGGTGGCAATTTTGGACCGTACATCACACATCGAGCGGTAAAGAGCTTTTGAAGTATTTCTTCTTAGCCAAGTATTCTTCCCTGGAACGTAGGTTAAAAGCGGCCTCTTTTATCCTCCTCCGTCTTCCCTATAAATACCTCGTTCCTTCCTCTCGCAGCGATTCATCTGCTCCTCCGTCTGCCAAGCTCTCTACTTCTTCACGATCATCGTAGTTCGGATTTGGCTCGTCTTCCGAGTTTCAAACCCATGGCTGATCAGGGAGAAGCTTCTTCATCCGAACCGTAAGATTTTTTTCTTTTTTTTTAGTTTTTTGGACGTTTTGTGTTCGGCCATTCAATGCCGTTTTCCTCTTTCTGCAAATCGGTGAGGGATTGGGATATTCGATGCGTGTTGATGGGTTTTATTGCGTAAAAACTGCAGCAGGGGCACGAAGAGGGATTACAGCACCGCTATTCTTGAGAAGAAGAAGGCTCCAAACCGTCTGGTTGTCGACGAGGCGATTAACGATGACAATTCGGTTGTCTCGCTAAACCCGGAGACCATGGAAAAGCTGCAGATGTTCCGTGGCGATACGATCCTCTTGAAGGTACCCTAGATTTTGGTTTAGTTTTATGCGCCTTTTTGTTTTCTTGTTTTCTATTTACCCTTTCTTTCTGATTGGTGCTTTAAATTTCTGTTGAAACGATTCATGTTTTTATTTGTATATCTGTATTCATCGACTTCTATGCAGTGATTGAACTACTCATTGGTATTTTTTCTTTGTTGATTTGAATCAAATTTGCAGTCTTGAAGACTGGTTTAACTCACGGAACGTGTGGTGTTTTTGCACCCTTTTTAAATTCTTTCCTAAACTTTTACATGGTGTACAAATTGCTTCATTTTTTTAATTCGATTTGTTATTTAGTTAGATTTCTGGTTGTTTGTGATCTCAGGGAAAGAAGCGAAGGGATACTGTATGTATTGCACTAGCTGATGATACTTGTGAAGAACCAAAGATAAGAATGAATAAAGTAGTACGATCGAACCTTAGGGTTAGGCTTGGGGATGTGGTTTCTGTTCATCAGTGCTCAGATGTCAAATATGGAAAGCGTGTTCACATTTTACCTATTGATGATACCATTGAAGGTGTCACTGGGAACCTGTTCGATGCATATTTGAAGCGTAAGTGCCTTTGTCTCACGCATTTCTGCTTGTTTTACATGAAATGTTCATGTTTGATATACTAGTTATGTGCTAATCAGCTCGGGAAAATAAGATCTGATCAATTAAATGCGTCTATTATTGTTTCTTCTGGATACAATGTATTATTACAACTCATCTAGAACTTTCTTTTCTCTATTGTTTGGGTGTAAACATGAGGAAACTGTAATTTTTGATTAGTTAATCAGTTAAATTTGTAGCAGAGAACTATTGTATACCATAATTTCATGCGATTTGATGAAGTATAATTTTGTAAGTTCTGGTGATGCTAGTCAGTTTATTCCTATCTATGCGTTTTCTTTAAAAAAAGGATCTTACCTGAGCATAATCTATAGTTTAGTGGGAAGAAATGAAGGCTTTGTTGCAACTCATGAATAGTTGCTTCTTTTAGCTGTTCCTTCTTGCTAGTTATCTTTTAAAAGGGTTATAATTTATCTTGAGTTATCTTTTTAGGGTTATAATTTATCTTGAGTTATCTTTTTAGGGTTATAACACGTGACCCTTCCTCAGGGAGTGGAGGTAAGCGTTCGGCTGAAACAGGCAAAGAACGTAGGCGACGAAAAAAAAGTTTTACCAAAGACGATGCAGAGTGCCTACTTGCTGAGGCAAGGAACACAAAAAATATTGCATTGCATGCAATGCAACGCGCAATGCCTTACACTATGGAGGACGCAATGAAGAAGTTAGCATCTATGCAAAATTTAACGGACACCGCAGTTTGTGCAATGATAGATGCATTAAATGAAACTCCTAATAATATCACAGTATTCATGATGCTGGATGGGAGTCGCTTAGAAACTTGGGTTGGTGTTACTGTTACCCGACATAATCAATTTGGTCGAATGCTAATATTTACCGATCGACCAAACCCATCATTTGATCCTCCCCCCACTTTTTAGCGTAAAATTGAGCATTTTCTTTGTTTTGTCTCTAATTTTTCCAAAGACAGTTGTTTTGGGTTTGTTGTACTACTGTTTAACGTTACAGTTATAATATTATTTTTCTGTCTTAGTAAGATTTGTAATATTGTCTCGTTTTGTTATATTGTTGAAATAATAAGATGTATTTGCATTCTCAAGTTGGTAGTTGATTGTTTGTTATAATATGCTCCATCTATATTAGCCAATTTTATGGGAATGAGGTTGCCAACCTCATTACATGCTTAGATGAAGAGACAACATTACTGAAATTTGTTTCTGAGTTTACTGAGTTAGATCAATCTAATGTACAAGTTCCTCGAGTTATGTATGATAGACCATACCCCGATAATTTGTACATTCATGAGATCTTAAATGGTCATGATGTGCGAGCATACAACTGTTTTCGTATGCCTGCACAAGCATTTATTGGCCTGAGGGACTTGCTAGCGGACCGTGGTGTCCTAAGAGACACTCGATTTATGTGGAGAAATTATCCGAACGACAATTATTGAACAGATGTGGATGAGCTAGGTTAATTTGTACTAAAATTTTGAAATGATTGACATGCTACTACTACTAATTGTATCATATTTAATTATACTTTGTTTGTTGTAGGGGGTAGTGAATCGATGATGATCATAGTGCTCAACTGTACGAGGATGTTGATCTTGATGAATATCTACAATTTCATATTTTTTTATCGTTTATGATGAAGATTGTATTATTTATGTGTTTAATAGATTAATAAATGTCTTCTTTCTATCAGGGTTTTCAGAACCGGACCGGACTGGTCGGTTCGACCGGTTCAACCGGGAACCTGCCCAAGGTCCAGTCTGGTTCAATATTAGAACCGAAATTAAGTAAAAACCGGGTTGGACCGGTAAAAATCGGGTTGAATCGGTAAAAACCGGTCCAACCGCCAAACCGAACAAACCGGAATTGTTATTTGAGCTTCTTATTTTATTTTTATACATTAATATTTGGGCATTAATATTTTAATATTGATGCTATATTTTGAATAATAATTATTTTATATAATGGATGTTTAGATAATTTATTATTTTTTTATCATGAATTTATTTCGAATTGTTATAAAAGAGACAAAGTATTTTGAATGACAAATTGACAAGAAAAGTAATTATATTCGTTTTGTTTTGTAATTTTTAATTTTTTATACATTTCTTGTTGTAGTAAATTTTTTAAATTAGTTGTACTATTTTTTTCAAAATATTTTTTTATCATATTTTAAAAATTAATCTCACATTTAGAAAATTTATATTTAATTATGATGTAATTATTAAGTCATCCGGTTGAACCACGGTTCAATCGGTTGAATTGATAAAACCATGAGCCGGTCGATTGATCGATTCGATCTTCGGTCCGGTTCTGAAAACCTTGCTTTCTATTTCATTTTTGTTTATTTACTATCCTATGTTAACTTATTTATTTGCCAAACTAAATTTAAGGATATTCTAGGTTAACCCGGCTTAGCATCCAAATATCATATTCCCAGGGGTAAGTTATTAATGGGGATAAGCTAACCCGGATTAGCTTATCCTACCCCCTATTCAAACGGCCCCTTAGGGGTATAATTTATCTTGAGTTATCTTTTTAGGGTTATAATTTATAGTATAAACTTAAAGTTATCATGCTTGCTATATCTTTATTCCATTCTAGACATCTGTTTTTAGAGTTAGATGCAAGATGATGGTGGTTAATACTATTTCACAAGTCTTGCCGGAATGCTATTTGTTAATAATTATTTTTGGTATTCATCTCCTATGCTCTCTTTCTAATCTTTGCAGCATATTTCCTTGAGGCTTATCGTCCCGTGAGAAAAGGGGATCTGTTTCTTGTCAGAGGTGGCATGAGAAGTGTCGAATTTAAGGTCATAGAGACTGACCCTTCGGAGTACTGCGTGGTTGCCCCTGACACAGAGATCTATTGTGAAGGGGAACCTATAAAGAGGGAGGATGAGAATAGGCTTGATGAAGTTGGTTATGATGATGTTGGTGGTGTGAGAAAGCAGATGGCTCAGATCAGGGAGCTAGTGGAGCTTCCACTGAGGCATCCTCAGCTTTTCAAATCCATTGGTGTGAAACCTCCAAAAGGAATTCTACTGTATGGACCTCCAGGTTCGGGGAAGACATTAATTGCTAGGGCAGTCGCTAATGAGACAGGTGCCTTTTTTTTCTGTATAAATGGACCAGAAATCATGTCAAAGTTAGCAGGAGAAAGTGAGAGTAATCTTAGAAAGGCTTTTGAAGAAGCAGAGAAGAATGCACCTTCAATTATCTTCATTGATGAAATTGACTCCATTGCTCCGAAGCGTGAGAAAACTCATGGTGAAGTTGAAAGGCGAATTGTTTCTCAACTTTTGACTTTGATGGATGGTCTGAAAGCACGTGCTCATGTGATTGTTATTGGAGCAACAAATCGGCCAAATAGTATTGATCCAGCTCTCAGAAGGTTTGGAAGATTTGACAGGGAAATTGATATTGGTGTCCCTGATGAGGTTGGACGTTTGGAGGTTCTTCGTATCCATACAAAGAACATGAAGCTAGCTGAAGATGTTAGTATTAAGTGATGGCTGATGTTATTTTACATCTTCCTTATGATGGTAGTAACTTGAATATCACTTTCATGTGTGCAGGTTGACTTGGAAAGAATTGCTAAAGATACCCATGGTTATGTTGGAGCTGATCTGGCCGCTCTCTGCACTGAAGCTGCCCTTCAGTGTATCCGTGAAAAGATGGATATTATTGACTTAGAAGATGAAACTATAGATGCTGAGATCCTGAACTCTATGGCTGTTACAAATGAACATTTCAAGACTGCTCTTGGAGCAAGCAATCCCTCGGCACTTCGGGAAACAGTTAGTGTGCCTGCTTTGCATAACTCTTGTTATGTGGATTTCTCCAACCATTGCATGTGCACTTTTAAAAATTTTTACTGTTGAAATAATACTTGTTGTATGTATTACTAGGTTGTCGAGGTGCCAAATGTCAATTGGGAAGATATTGGCGGCCTTGAAAATGTCAAGCGAGAATTGCAAGAGGTAATTATTAGGCTCCCACTTCCCCTTTTTTTGGTTAATCATATGCAATTCGGTTTGAGTTGCTCTACTTTTGTTCTTTCTGCAGACTGTTCAATACCCTGTGGAGCACCCTGAGAAGTTTGAAAAATTTGGAATGTCTCCTTCTAAGGGTGTGTTGTTCTATGGTCCTCCTGGGTGTGGGAAGACTTTGCTAGCAAAGGCGATTGCTAATGAATGCCAAGCAAATTTCATTAGCGTCAAGGGTCCAGAATTGCTTACCATGTGGTTTGGGGAAAGTGAAGCAAATGTTAGAGAAATATTTGACAAAGCTCGGGGATCCGCTCCATGTGTTCTTTTTTTTGATGAGCTTGATTCAATTGCTATTCAGGTTCTTTGCGTTTCTTTGCATTTTCATTTTTACATACTTTAAAAATTATTTCATTGAAATTCATGTTTTTTTTCCCTCTATTTATAATCCTCTTTTTATTACTTCAGAGAGGTAGCAGGGTTGGAGACGCTGGAGGTGCAGCTGACAGGGTTCTCAATCAGCTCTTGACAGAGATGGATGGCATGTCTGCTAAAAAAACTGTTTTTATCATTGGGGCGACCAATAGACCTGATATTATCGATCCAGCTCTGCTCCGGCCAGGACGACTCGACCAGTTAATTTATATTCCATTGCCTGATGAAGCTTCTCGCCACCAGATATTCAAAGCCTGTCTGCGGAAATCTCCTGTTGCGAAGGATGTCAACTTGATGGCCCTTGCTAAGTACACCCGGGGGTTTAGTGGTGCTGATATCACAGAGATCTGCCAGCGTGCATGCAAGTATGCCATCAGAGAAAATATTGAGAAGGCAAGCCTTTTTACTGCCTCATGTTTATTTGATTCGCATTCTTGAGTCTTTCTTTTTGCAACATGGTTACTGAGCCCTGCTTAGGTAAAGGCCCCTAACACTTTAATGCCCTACTGAAACCACCCTACTAATTATTTATTTATTTATTTCATATCCGAAAAACATACTGTGGCCCTGTTTGTTTAAGAGTTTAAAATTAACCTGGTTTAATTTTAAACAGACATATCACATCACACATAAAATTTAATATTAAAAATTAATTTTATTTCACATCCTACACATATTACCAAAATAATAATTAACTTATATCACATCCCTCACATGTCCCAATATAGTAACTAACTTTATATTACATACTTCACATATCTCAACATAATAACTAACTTTATTTCACATTATTCACAACTTTCAATAACAAATATCTCTACTCAAGTTTAATTTTAATCTTCTTAAATTAAGTCTTACAAACAAATAGGTAAGGGCTAAATTTCTGCTTGATTTAACATTTTGCATTCTTTGCCTGCCTTGAATTGTCTACATGACTAGGAAATAGTGGGTTGATTTGAGTTATCGAGTTAGCTTAGCACCGAGTCTTCTTAGATTGGACGCTCTGTCATCACTAAATTACTAATGACGGTAAGCCCAAAATATTTATGGGAGCATTTGATTTTGATGTTGTTTTGATGTTATGTCATGTTATTTAAATGTCCTGACATCTGAATAACAATTTTCAAGTAATTATTCTATAAATTTTTACAAGATTATTTATAGATATCAAACTAAAGAATTATTTTATCAAGACAACATATCATCAAAATAACATTGAACCAAAGGCACCCATTTCAATATCTCATTTTCTGAGAAAATGAAAATAGGCAACCCATTAAATATTGAAACAGATTCATAACTTCAAAATATGCAAGAGGAGGCATTAATTTTAAAGTATAAATGACTTCAGTAAAATTTTTTCATTTTCATGTCCTTAACTTTCCTGTTCCCTTACCCATTATGATCTATAAATGCATTTTCGAGAAAAAAATATATTTTTGGGAAAAAAAATGTCATGAAAGAGCCTGGGTGACCCAATCTCACCTTGGGACATGATTTGGTGTGTCCTGCTTATTGTTCTAACAGATTCATGTCAACATTCCCATTATGTTTGTTAAATGAGTTGAAAAATGCAATGTGATTAATAAATTGATCAGTTATGGCTTTATTTTATTGGATTATCAAATGGATTAAAATTTAATCTACTGAATAATCTAGTAAATTGAAAGCTTAAATTATGATTGGTCAGTTGTTAGGATTGTGCAGCAGTATTCAAGTGGATTTGTGTTTTATTGGGGTACGCTAGATTGGTGTTGAATGTGAACGTAATGGTCTTTCCCTTTTCTATTGCTCATTTGCTTGACGTGCATCTGGCTCAACAGGTGTTAATTCTAGTTGAACTCAGCGAAATACTTTTACTGCTTTCCCATTCGTTCTAAGATTGATTCTGGTGCATTTCTTGTTGCTCATTATTTGCTTCTTTTATTTTTTGTCACTGGATTTGTACTTTGTTTTACTCGGCCAGGATATCGAAAAAGTGAGGAAGCAACGTGAGCACCCAGAGGCCATGGAAGAAGATGATGGCGACGAAGTTACAGAGATCAAGGCCGTCCATTTCGAGGAATCAATGAAGTATGCTCGGAGAAGCGTCAGTGATGCCGACATCCGCAAGTACCAAGCTTTTGCGCAAACTTTGCAGCAGTCGAGGGGCTTCGGTAGCGAGTTTCGGTTCTCTCTACAATCAGAAGCTGGAGCTGCAGCAGCTACTGGAACAGAACCATTTGCGGCATCAGCTGCTGCAGATGAGGATGATGATTTGTATAGCTAGAAGCTTTGGATCACTACAATTTCAGTTTATTGTGTCTATCTGGATGAGGTGGGAACTTTGAAGCTTCTTAGGCCATTCATTGTAATCCACTTACAGGCTTTTTCTGTCTATTTGCTGATTAGGTGGTTCTAATCTTTCACAATGTAGTGGTTATGAGATTGTTTTATTCTGGTGGAAAATTATCTAATAATAGTTTTTTTTTCTTTTAATTGCAGTATATTTTGAGAATATTTTAAATTTTTTAAAATAAAAAATAATTTTTAAATAATATTTTGATGTAAATTAAAATTATTTTATTATTGAATATTAAATTAAAATTAAAAGAAAGTTGAAATTTTTATTAAAAAACGTGAGTTTGTGAAATAAAATTTATTTTTAAAATTAAAATTTTAATGTGTATGACTTTTAAGGGATAATTCTATACCGATGTTATAATATTTTAAGTACTTTATTTACTCCTTATTTTTAAAAAATATTAAAGCAAATTCTTCAAATTTTTAAATCATTTGAAATTATACAGAAGATTTGAATTTTTAATTATCTTGCGGCCGATTAATTTGACAAAATAATATAAAATAATAATTATTTTTTTTTTATGTTAAAATTAAATTTGACCTATGTCTGTTTGGTGTAAGGACCAAATCAGAATCAAAGTGATATTAATTTAAAAAATAACAATAATAATAATAAATAAAAATTCTAATATAAAAAGATATTATTTTATTTTAAATACTCAATAATTTTTAATAAAAATATATACTTTATTTCACATTCTAAATCAAAATATTTGAATTGAGTATTTTGATTTAGGATGTAAAATAAAATTAATTTTTTTATTGAAAATTATTGAGTATGTGAAGTAAAATAATATATTTTTTATATTAAAATTTGTGTAGAATGATTAAAATTTTTTATTTATTATTATTATTATTGTTTATTTGATTATGTTGATTGAACTCTAGTTAATATAAAAAAAGTTAAAGATTTTACACTCTCAATTAAAGAGTTAATCTGTAATAATTAAATCTACTTTGTGTATCAGATTAATTTTTATTATGATAAAATATAGTTTTTGATATGATATTTCATTTTGAGATTTGTAAAAAATTTGAAATAAAATTAATTTTAATTTAATATTTAAATTTGAATATAATATAAATATTATTAATTAAATATTAAATTTCATGTATAGCTTAAATTAAAATTTGTTTTAACCCAAATCAACTGTCGTACACTTGGAAGCCTGTTTGAGATATTAAAGGATTAATGTGTAAATATGACATTTTAAATTAATTATGAAATTATTTAAAATTATTTATTCTTTCCAAAAATTTAAATCGAGCCACCTATAATCAGAAAATTATTTACTTTATTATTGTTATTTTTTGCTTGGTGCCATTTTAATTTTGTACCAATATATTATATTTTATATATATATATATATGTATATATATATATTTTTTTTTGTTTATTGCATATACATGTTTTTTTAATTGCGTATACACAGACAAAATTCATATAAAATATAAAAAAGAATCATCAAATATGATATTTTATTTGTATAATTTTTGTTTTATATTAACACTTTTATTTATATAATATTATATATATATGCACACAAAATTAAATGCTCATACAAATTAAATATACTTTACTGCTGACAAAAAATAAGTAACTTTTAGTTTGGCAAGTTCGAACGCTGAATGTAATATTTTTTTTTTGGCAAATTTCACCTAGTTCTCTGAGTTTAAGGGTTATTATCATATAGGTTCATGTTTTTAAAATTATATCATCGAGGTCCCTAAGTTTTCAAAAATTATCATCCGGGTCCTTTTTTATTTTTTTATTATTAAAAAATATACAAAATTACCATTATACTCTTACCCTC
>JAEMOT010000290.1:66008-173841 GCA_019297695.1 Apostasia ramifera
AATTTTAAAAATATGGACCTGTGTGATAATAACCCTTAAACTCAAGGACCTGAGTGAAATTTGCCCTATTTTTTTTAAAAGAATGAAATAAAGCGTTGTTTTTACACTATTGTGCCTAGGGATTATAATATATGATCCGATCTGTGAATCCGATCAGAACTTGACCTGAAAAATTCGAGTATGAGTTATGAATTTTGAAGGAATTAGGTTCGAATTCGGGTTAGTATTTATCCAAAAATACTCTATAAACGAGTCGAGTTAACTCGCCAACCCAACCTATTTATTAATTTGGTCAGATTTGGTCATGGATTTTGGCTGATTTAATAAATGAGTCGAGTTCAAATTGAGATTATTCGGATCGAGTCGGATTTGAGTTCAACCGTTTTGCCATCCCTAATTTGTGCTCATGTTGTAGCTGGTGGCCCCTGCACAAAATTGTGGTGCATTACCATTAGGCTCCACACTGTAATGTGGTGCTACTTCGAATGCCATAATTTTTTTATATAATTTTAAGTAAGATTAGTGTTGGCTTATTAGTTAATTAATTATTAATACGATCTTTAAATTTTTCTTCAAAAAAAAATAAAAAAATCTGCCAATTGTCGCCGCGTGATCAACGCGGAAGTCCAGCTGGCGCGAAGGCAGTGGGAGAAATTTAAAACGATTATTTTTTCTCGAATTAAAACGTTTAAAATTTAATAAATGAAATTATTGAATTAGAGTTAAGAAATGAAGCTGTTGATAAGGGTGAATAAAATGCCTAAAATTCTTAACTCAACTTAAAATTTACTCATATTTTATTTTATATAAAAATAAAAATTAATTCAACTTATAATTAATTCTGTACAATTATATATATATATATATATATGTAATTATTTTGGATGCATTTTGAAATAATATATATACATGAATATATTATATAAAATATATATGTAAAATAAATTTTTAAATAAAGCTTGATTTAATTTTAAAATTAACTTAAAATTAATTAAAAATAATTAAAATTTTATTAATTTAACTAAAATTTGACTCAAGCTAAAATTTTTTTAGTTTAAATTAAAGTTAACTTGCTCCAGGTCCTCATTATCCGCCCAAGCCCAAGCTGTTGAATTTCCTTTGGACCTTCCCGGCTTTCTCAGGCTTTGTATTTCTCTCTTTTAAAATAAAAATTTACACAGTAATTCAAAATACGTAAATAATTTTTATTCAAATTTAAATTAAATATTTCCCTATTTAATTATAAAAAACAAAAAAATAATATATCCATGTTTTTAGGGCTCCTATTTAAATTTAAAATTTGGGCAAATTACTCAGGCCACTAAATTTTAATAAATTATCAAATAAATTTTTATTTTTTTATTTTTTTATTATTAAATTTTTTAAAATTATCATTTTATTCCTACCATTTCCTCTCTCCTCCCAATCCGGCGCAGTGCGATACGCCGGCGGCAGCGCTAGCACCACGCACGTGCGTCGGATTAGGAGGAGAGAGAATGATATGAGTAAAATGGTAATTTTAAAAAATTTAATAATAAAAAAATTTAAAAAATTTATTTAATAATTTATTAAAATTCAGATATTTTAATTTTATAATTTTAAAAATATAAATATGTACGATATTAAGTATTAAACTCAATACCGACCGTAATTTGCCCTTTAAATTTTTATTTGCTTTCTTCGTCCCCTTCTCTTATTCTGGAACGACGATCTTCCCTCCGTTTCTGTATTCCCCCATCTTTCCATCTTGAAAATCCAGTTCTCCTTCTTCCATCAAAAAAAAAAAAAGAAAAGAGAAAATCCAGTTCTCCGCAGGAAACCCTAATTCTCTCCACGATTCGATTTATCGTCTCTTTTCGGTCCGATTGTTGGATCACCGGGAGTAGTGCGGGGATGGGGTCGGCTGCTGGCGAAGAGGAACCTGAGGGAAGGGGGATTTCTGTCGTAGGGTCGCTTTCCGCGGTGGTGGGCGAGGTGTCGGGGTTGCCGGAGGGACGGGGTCCGTTGCAGCGGGAGTGCTGCGACCTCGCGAGGCGGGTCAAACTCATGAGCCCGTTATTCGATGAGCTGAGAGACTGCACCGGCGACGGATTCGTTGGAGAGAACGAGATCCGGGCCCTCTCCCAGCTCCTCGACGCTTTGGTCGCGGCCAGAGAGCTCCTGCGATCCGTCAACGATGCAAGCAAGCTCCATCAGGTACCAAGAATCCTTGCTTGTGATTGTACGAATTGGATTTCCTCAAGCTATGTGCTTTGCTGATGATCGATTATTGCTGATACTGAGATCTGCCGTTTTTCTACTCCCTTTTTCTGTATCTGACGTATTCTGTGTGGATCTTGTTACGTTTATAAAGAATGAACTCGAGGAGAATGGTATTTGTGAAAGTAGAGACACTCCTCATTGCTTTAAGGTGCCTTTGTCTAACAAGTTAAAGTTAATCATGTAACTTGATAGGTCACATACTGCGCAAGTCCAAGAATAAAATTTAGTGTATTTCAGATCCTGCATGGATTTAAAAATATAAAACCAAAGTTATTTCACTTCTTATATGCCAAGATAATAACTAACTATATTTCATACCTTACATCCAAGGTAATAACTAAATTTATTTCATATTGTACATTTTTTCTAGACAAAAAGACAAAATCTACTTTTAATGGGATAAACTGTGCACCCTAGAGCATTATGTTGATGAACAAAAGCCTGAATTCTTACGCACGAAAAGTAACATAGGTTTACTGAAACATTGTAGTACTTAAGATTTCTTGGGCATTCCCCTACTTCATAAAAGTTTTTATATCACGTCAAAATCAGCGACTTGTTTGTTGGACGACATCTGAAACAACTAAAAAGTGGAATGATGTTTTGGCAAAAGTATTTTATAATTATGTAGCACTAGATTTGCTGGTGTGTTATATCTGAAGGATGATGTAAGTGATTTAATTGTTTGGATCATTATATTCAGCTACTTGTACTTGTGCGTCCTTCAAGTGCCTTGATTTGTGGACAATTTCCTTATTTAAAATGTTAATCAAGAACAAGATATTGTTTGTCCTTGAAATTTAAGTGAATATGATGATCTAGTGCATGTACCAAATACAACAAGGCATCATAAGTTGCAATTCCATATTGACTAGTAACCATTTCAATTGTTAGTAATATAATAAAGTTTTAGTTATTGTTTGGGATTGAATACACTTCTAATGACAAATGTTGGCTATTATTGATCCCATGTCAAGATGAGAATAGTTGATAAATGGCAATTATAAATTATATTCAAAACCAAAAATGAATATTTATTTGTTGTTCTAAAAATTATTGTGGTGAGAAATGCTAAGTTTCCTATCTGTTGTACATGTATTATTTTTTGACATTGCAACTATTTGATCAGGCCTTTCAAGTGGACAAATATTTAAATAATTTTCAAGAGGTAACGGAGAAAATAGAAAGAGCATTAAGCAAACTATCCTTTGACAAGCTTGATATTTCTGAAGAAGTGCGAGAACAGGTACTTCATATTTCTTTAAGTTGAAAGAAAGAAAAGATGTGCCAACTATTGACTTCTTTACTAAATTTTACAAATGCATCCATGTTTTTTAAGTTATTTTGTATTTGTTATTTTTTTTTTAATTATAATACTGAAATATTTTTCTAAATCAATTGATATTTTGAACTATAATCTCAGT
This sequence comes from Apostasia ramifera, assembly GCA_019297695.1. Classification (NCBI taxonomy): domain Eukaryota; kingdom Viridiplantae; phylum Streptophyta; class Magnoliopsida; order Asparagales; family Orchidaceae; genus Apostasia; species Apostasia ramifera. The sequence continues at coordinate 69,695 of JAEMOT010000290.1, forward strand.
ATATTATTGATATATAGCACTTGGGAGTACTTTATTCCCATTAGATAGTAAATGAGCATGTAGCTATTGCTATGAGTACTCAACCTACATCCCTGTTATGTTCTCACTCCTTAATGACCTGCATTAGTGACAATTTTGATCGAAATTAAGGCAATTGATATGATATTGTAGCTTCCATGGTAAGTTTGGATACAGTGGAGCAAATTTTGGGTTATCCCAACCTTGTTACCAGGTGAATGACATCTTTGATGCAGCTTTGGTGTATAATACTTAATTTATTTCAAAATTTTAAAGACTTATGAACAGAATTGGGACTTCTTGTAGAACATGCCTTTGATGTATTTAGTATTAAGGGGTTAGTCTAACCATCTCAACTTGAAATTTTGGTTAAATAGAAACTCCTGCTGTTGATGCAAAAATTCATTGAATGCGAATGAAGGGTGAGGATTTTGTCGAACTTGGCTTACTTACTAGGACGAATGGTATTATAGATGAGGAAAAGGCAATAACAATTGAGCAACTAGAAATATGCACAAAGATTTACATGGGAAATTGCTAAAAATAGTGGAAAAATCATGGATAGATAGAGAGAAGAGTTCTGTTATCTTTGTTGAATGGTTGCAAGTTGAGCTTTAGATTGTAACGTATTTTGGTCGAAGAATGCCTTGTAATAGTTGGGGTTACTAAAGGAGTGAGGCAGTTGTTATATATATTGAATGGACCTCTGAAAAGGAAGATTATAGAGAAGAAGAAAAGGAACCATTAATCAATCATTATGGTGGGTACTCTTACCCAGAGAACTGCGATAAAGCATCTTCAACTTATTATAGGTGTAGAGGACAAGTGTAGGGTACAATTGAAGACACCACACTTGCATACTTATTGGTCATTATGTCAGGTTCAAGCTCTTTGTTAAAGGAGGGTGTGTACTTCTTGATTATTGGCAGGGATCCTAGTCGACATGTAAAACTGACTAGCTTCAGAACTGTAGAGCTTGTAGACTAGATAAAGCTGTCTAGCTTATGATGTTTGTATGCTTGTTAGATCGAATTTTCGTGTGACTATGTGAGGGACCTTCAGTGGAAGGTTTTTATATTGTTAGAACTCTTTGGTCATTTGAACTTCATTTAGCTATGAAGCTGTCTGTTTGATGATAGCCGTTCGTTAAAAGCGTTGTTCTCTTAATGATGCTATTTGAATGAACCGTAGTTCAAATTAGTTATTCGACTAAATGAAGCTGTTTGATTGAAGAAGTCTATTATCCTTCTTGGAGGCTATTTGCTATTCTTGTTAGTTGATTGTGAGTCAACTATTGTTCGCAGTTGATTGGGTTTTGTTCTTTGCTTTGTTGACGTGTGATATTAAGATTGGATGTGGCAGATCTAGTGTTGATATTAGGCCCCTGGTGGACACGTCATTCATGTTGGTCTACATGACCATACTTAGGATCTTATGGTGGAAGTCGAAGAGTATTAGAGCAATCAATGGAGCAATTAGTCGGTGCTACTTATGTCATTATCAACTTATTATTAGCGTGGCCCACTGATACTTGATAAGACTTAACTCACAAGATTGCTGAGGCTTGAAATGAGGAGACAACATTTTAAGATATGTCTCCATGTGTCTTGTTATGAATTTGATGGCTGCATTGTGTCTTCCACATTAGCAACGCATGGGCAGCCTACATGTAAATCCTATGCTTGTCCCTTGATGCATGACATTTGTTGCCTGTTTGCATAAACAATGAAATGTGTTACTTGTGGGCAGGGCAAATGTTGTGCAACCATCCAAATAGAGTTGCTCTATGATTTGGTCCAATTAGAATTCATGAAGGGGAATAGAAGTCTTTATGTCCTCTCTTTGTGAGGACTTCGCACTGCCCCAAATTTGACTCAAAGTGAAGACTGAATTTACGTGAGAGGCAACTAGTCATTGGGAGATACTGGTTACACTGGTAAAGCTTGGGCCATGGAGCTCCTTTTCTTGGTTGACGTAGAATTCCCTTGATGACCTCATTGTCCAGAGTCCTTTTCTCCCTTGATTGTTTCATTGTTTGGAGGCCATTTAATGACTTTAGTGCATTAGAAGCTTGGTTGTAGTGATTTTTGACGATAGTCTATGGTGTGAGGTTGATCTTGGTCACCTAAGTTGAATTTACTATTGACTTAATTTCAGGTTCAACCCCAATATTCAAAGTTCCATACTGTATGACAACTAAAGAACTAGAATTAAAAGCACAACTTCAAGGACTTTTGGAAATGAGTTTTATTTGACCAAGCGTATCTCTTTAGGGTGCTCCAGTACTATTTGTAAAGAGGAAAGATAGATCTTTTCATCTTTGCGTAGATCATCGTGAACTTAATAAGGTAACTATAAAAATAAGTATCCATCACCTCGAATAGATGATCTTTTTGACCAATTTCATGGAGCAAGAGTCTTTTTAAAAATTGATTTACAATTTGGATATCACCAACGTAGATCAAGATATATCAAAAATGACATTTCAAACTTGCTATGGACACTACGAGTTTGTAGTAATGCCATTCAAGCTTATCAATGCACCGACTGTTTTCATGGATCTTGTGAAATTGGATTATCAGCAGTACTTAGATCGATTTGTTATTGCTTTTATTGATGACATATTAGTCTATTTTCGTAGTTTGGAGGAGCATAAACAACATTTGAGAATTGTTCTTCAGATCTTAAGAGAACATTGTCTTTTTGCAAAATTCAGTAAATGTGAATTCTAGCTCGAACAAGTTCCTTTTCTGGGGATGTGATCAATGCCGCTGCCATCTCTGTTGATCTACAAAAGATTGGAACGATCATCAACTAGCACAGACCTGCCAATGTCTTGAAGTATGGAGTTTTCTGGGTCTAGCTTGATATTATTGTCGTTTTGTTGAAGGTTTTTCTAAGTGGAAGAAGATACATGGGTATAGTACATAACCAATGTGAACAATAACATATAGACTTAGAAAAAAGTCTAACTAATTTCATGAACTTAAATAGTACATGCGACTTACTCTTCTCTCATTGCCTAGTATTGTTATCATACTATACAACTAATAAAAAATGACAACTATTTTTTGTTTACAATGACTCAATTGTATGTACAGTTTTATGAAGTAATGTTCAACTCGTGCTGGATTGTCGTTACAGCTAAGACTGTCACTAATATATGATATCTTGTCCAGCAATAAAAATATCTTCTTCGACAGCCTCTTCCAGACCAGGATCAAAAGCATTCTGGAATATGCAATTAGTATCAAGTATGGAGTACTAGGGATTAATTAATAAGCTTGGATGCTCGCAAAAAAAAAAAACTGACTTGAATATAATTAACTATTTCATATAGATTTCTTTCCAAAATAGAAATGAAAAGATTTTACCATACTGATATCACAGCCCGCACACTGAAAGTTAGATGCTGATTCAATTGCTCCCAATTCAGAGTAGTGAAGTCAGATGCAGAGAGAAAAATTCCACACGAGATAAGAGAGAAAAAGGTTGCAGCAATACTAGGTCTACCATGCTTCATAGGCTTGGTAGAGATGGAAAACTCATCCAAATAGTGACCAATCATTTCAAGCTGTAACAAGCAAAATAGAAAATAGAGGACTTAAAAATAAATTGTACCGATAATAGAATTGAGACCTAAATAAATTCAACTAAACAGACTTTGAAAATTTTATTATCAACAAATACACATGAATTAAATTAATTGTAATTCCATTAAAAGAGGAAAAATATGTTCATAGTAGACTTTGGCTAAACGAAGCAATAAAGCTCAAGTACAGCAAAAACATTGAACCAAATGCCTTCTAACTATTTCAAATAACGGTTTCAATTGTTTTTGATTGTCTTGATAGTAAATCAAACTAGCTTTGGCCAACTATTACTATATTTTTAGTTGAAAATAAACATAAAGAAGCTTCTTCAAGATCATTGACAACCAAAAAATTAGAGCACTTAACATTGGCTTATGCTAAATGATACGGAGAATTTGCAGGTTGACATAAAGTAAGCTCATTGTAGCAATAAGCGACATGCTAATACCTGAGTGGACAAAAAGATTACATTTGGAGGTTAACATATATTTCAGCAAGTTCTCATCAAGCGTCGTGATCAGCCATGAATCTGATAAACCTACATAAAATTTCAAGAAAAGGCATCTCATTTGAAAAAAAAACCTTAAAAAGCTCTTAATATATTTTCTATATAACTTAATTGTTATTCCATGATGAAACCCACTTTTATGTGTTAAAACAACTGAAACATGGTGTGCTATCACTTCCCCTTTTCAATTCAAATTCTCTTTCACAATTCCACTTGGCTAGAGAATATTGCCAAAATCCTCCTCTGGGTATCCAATCGGGTTCAAGAGGTTTATCTATAAAAAGATCAATATCAAAAGAAAAAAAAGTCACTTGGTGCAAATAAAAAATGTATCTTTCTCCATTTAAGGATCAACATTCTAGATTTCGTAGGACTCACCATCTTACAAATATACTTATTACCTTGGAAAGAAAATCTCAAAACGCATGAAGTAGATATTTACATACCTTTGAATCTAAATTATAAACTCTCTGCAAGCATATCTACAAAAGTCTATAAATATTGAAAATAGTTCTAAACATAGCTTGAAATTATATCACACAAACACATAAGGAAAATCTTTTCATACATCATCACCTACTTCTTGACATTGTAGGAACACACATTAGGTTTTCAATAATGAATAACTGTGGCAAGACAAATGTCTAATATCTACTAATAACTACCTAAAAGTGAAATAATATTAGAAAATAAGATAGTTGTGCATCAGTTTAGATAATTATTTGTTTAGCGTCTCCCATATTTGTGCCTTAGTCGCCTCCCTGAAACATACAATATTTGTTTTGGTCAAATTCATGACCATCATAGTAATTAAAGTACTATGTAATGAGGACTGAATATTTACCTGTTTAATAGATAACAGTGATTGTGTCACAATATACCTGACATCAAAATTAGGACATAAATAAAGAAAACATCTATCATGCAAATATTTAAATAATCACTTAAAAATTAATTACATATTCTACCGAAACATATGCGGCTAGGCACTCTTCCCTCCCAACCTTGCTTGATATTGTACCCCAGCTATAAAACCAACCGAAAATGTCAAACTAAATTTAGGTTTATAGTGCAATGACTTAGATATGTCATTCAACGCCTGACCAATAACATGGGGCAATGTTTAATTGGATATTTGAGTACAATCTGTTTGTTTTGTAATTAACTTTCGGTATAAACAAAAAAATTTTCTTCAGCTTCTTTCATTGATTTGACTTTGAAATATATGACACCCGAGTATTCATGCACCATTGCCTGGCACTCTGCCCAACTTTGAAAAACCCGTTCCTTCCGTCCTTTAAGTACTTAGTATAAAGGCATCTTGCAACATTAACCAACTAAAGTTAGAAATGCATATAAAAATGAGCAAATTAATGCAAATTCAATATTAATTTGTAAAATTGATACCACAGGACATTACGTTAGCAAAGCCTATTTAAAGTTACAGTTATAAACATTTTGTTAAAAAATAAACTAAGACTTTTTTGAGACAATCAAACTAACAAAAAGTAACTGAAAATACATTAAAATAAATAAATTACACCAAGCAATGTATCATGAACAAAGAATAAATAATTAAAATAAAAATCACATAATAACAATGTATTAATTATACAAATATAAGACAATGAGAAAAACAATGATATTAAAATATAGTATAAAATAATACAATGCATTATTTAAATTTTACTTTAATTTAAAAATATAAAGAAATATTATATTTAGTAATTTCAAGTAGAACAAGCATGTAGAATATAGTTACAAGCATGTACAACAGCAATAATTACAAGAAAGAATTGATATATATAAAAGAATAAGCTTTACAATAAAAGTGCATATCATCGACACATCTTGTTCCAATACAATTTGAAATTATAAAAAACAGAGCGACTAACAAATTGTGCAACAGAACATAGTTAAGTTCAAGTAGAAGAAAGTAGTAGTAGAATAATTTGAGCTAGCTTCGACATTGGGTAAGATGATAATATCCTTTACGTCTCTCAAAAACTAAAAACGTTAGCTTCAATCTTGTGCTTCTAACGGTGCCCTAAAACATCCATTTGTATTGGATTAACTCATGTAAAAAAAATTTAAATTCTCACCATAAACAAAACTTTATTGATATTTACCTGCATAGTGCAGCCACAGTGAGTGTGTTATATCAAACTGCAATTTCTTTCCTTCAATTGCATTGCCAACTAATTGATCACTTTCACTTTTGTCATCAATGCAATCATCTAGCAAATTAATTATGTCTTCTAAGGAATTATCAACTTCTTCTAACTCTACATCATCATTAACTTTTAACACATCGGTTAATATGTTGTGCAACACACAACATGCCACTATAATTTTTACTTGTGCGTTAAAGGGGTAGGGCAACATATCCTTTAAAATTTTAAACTTAATTTTGAAAATGCCAAATGTTCTCTTTACTGTGTTGTGAAGACTTGCATGCATGTAGTTGAAGAGCTCCTCTGGACATGAGTAATTTCTACGATCATGCCTTCCTGTCCGAAATAAATCCAAATGATATCGTTGACCTCTATGGGGGGCTATGAACTTGGATGTATTTGCGTACCCTGAATCAATAAGGTATTATTTGCCTGACAAAAAAATAAGATTCTTAAATATAATTGGATTTGAACATTACTAAAAAATATAAAATTACCACTAGGTACTGTGAAGCGTTCAGACCGCAAAGCATGCCTTAACATTGTCATATCTGCTGCCGAATTTTCGCATCCTGGATTTACAAAATGTATCATTCTATCAAATCCCACTGCTACTATTACATTTTGAGATATAAAACCTTTCCGGTTCCTAAATCGGTCTTGAACATCTCTTCGGACATAAGCACTTATGTGAGTCCCATCAATTGCCCCAAGTGCATTCTGAGTAATAGGATTTTAAATTTAAAATATGAATATCAAGTACAGTCATTATACAATTTGTATAACTACAACGATTATATACATTAAGTCCTTACCTCAATTACTAGCTCATATCTACTTCTGATAATGAAACGATCAGATTCTGATGAATTTAGAGGTTTAATGAATAATAAACTAAGATTGTATATCCCATTCAAGACCTTATTAAATACTCTACTAATAGTCTCGTTTGATTGTTGTAGTAATTCACAGACCTCCCTGACCGCATCAGAATGACTCACTATTTTTATAAATCTTGCCAACTACTCTGCACTAGTCATATTTCTAGTGCTACACAATACTCCGTAGTCCTCGGACAATTTCACGAGCTCCAGAAAGTGGCGTGGTTCAATGCGGAATGCTTGCTTTGCACGTTCAGTATGCCCGTTCAGAAAATCAATTATGTACTCATGACCTGTAAATGGTCGCGTGTTCATAGGGGTTTGTGTAAATGAGCTCATCTTACTATCCAAGATGTTTGCTTCATTGTAAATGTATTCATCTATAATATCTTCAAGTCGATCTTGCATCTTAGATGAGTTCAGAGAAGAATCACTCGAACTTAACTCCATTTTTTATGCTTATTCAATCTTGCTAGGGAACACCAAAAAGGTTATAGCAAAAATGTAGGATATCTAAATCATAATAAAAAAATTAATTTTTTTTATCGGCAATAAAGAGATGGAGCTAATAAATTTATAGATATTCAATATCAGAAAGCAAGATGAGCAGTTGATTCAAAGCAAGCGTCAACTTCATAAAATAAATAAATAAAATTAAAGATAGATGAATCGAGTAAAAGGTACATAAACATATGCTAAATTAGAAATATCAACTAATTTTAAGAACAAAAAGGCACAAATAATGTAAATAAATTAAATAATACATACAACAATACATTTTAGCTATATTCTAATTAGATCTAACATGTTCTATTTTTATAAATTAGACAAAAGAAAGTGAACTATTTACAAATAAACACATACAAATTCAATATAGAATAACACAAATGTAAGTTTAAACTGTACTCAAACATTCTAACTAGACAATCCTAGTGGAGCTTGAATAATCTATAAGATGCAATTATCACAAATGATAAATGTTCGGCTAAGGGCCTAGCCCCTTAAATGTCATATTGACTAAATATTTAGGCAACAAGCTAAAACCTGTTAATATCTTATTACACAATAGTTCAACATCATAAAGTTCTGGCAATATATAGCTAGAAGAATTTGCTCAAATCTAACTTCGCTGCTTCATAATTGCATTTTTACATTCAAATGCAATGAACTTAATCCATGCACCCAAACTCTCATCATCTAGACCTAGCAATGTAATCTTTAAATTGCATCTTTTGCCACGTGTTCCAATGCTTTGGCTCTTTCTTCCCATGTAATATAAAACAATGTGGCCAACCTTTCTATGCAAGAAGATTGCAATTTTTGTAAATTTAATTTTAAGTCAATTCTCTTGTCATATTGACTTGTGTACTTCGAATCTATCTCTAATTTTGAATGGCCTACACTCTTGTTAGAATCCCTGGTTGATCTAAAGCCAATAAAATGTCTATCTCACGTAGAGCAAAATAACTTAGTTCTGCCTGCTTAAGCAAAAATATCTTTATGCTTAAAGGAAGTGCAATGTCTTAAGAAATCACAAAGTAATCACAGATCTGAGATATCAAACATGATACAAAATCAACCAAGAAAACAAGAAGGCATCCAGGAAAGGTAATCACACACCAGTGAAAACAATCTGAAATTGACGAAATGCTCATCCTAGCTTCAAACCATTTAGGAGCAAGCAGAGCAAACCGTAAGGTTAGGGCGTCACAGTTGAATGGTCATCTTGCTTGGCAAGATCACCAAACTTTATTAGATCTGCGCCACCAGTGAAGGAGAACCGCAGGAGGAAGAAGAGGAAGGCCAAAATCCTCTCGAAAGCTTGGCGAAGATCCATGTACTGCGTGTCCTCTGCTTTCTTTCGCAGCAAGCCGCAGGAGCTGAGCTGACTGAACGTCGCGCCTCTGCCCTAGACTGTAGGCTTGACCGATTTCGACTTTATTTCTCACACCGCAACCCCCTGCTTCCCTCCCGATTCGCATTTTCTCTTCCACAGGTTTGGATAAAGTATAAATAAATGGCAAAATTATAAAATACAGCCTCAACCAAACATCCGCTAAAAGTTAAATCAAATAAAAAATTTCTTTATATTAACAATTCTTAAATATTAACACTTGTAGCATTTAATGAGCAGAAGTTTTATAAATAATTGCATCTAAGTCTCCTAATTTCTGTAGTTCTCTATTAATTTCAATTTAATAAATAAATTATTATATAATTAAATGTGTTTTTAGACTCTTTTAGTATGAATGATAATTGACTCTTTGAAGTAGTATTTGAATGTCAGTTTGGGCAGCGTTTGTGGACTTTCTGACAGTTTGTGATATTCTATGCCGGGATCTTAATTTTTTTGGAAGTTATGGCTTCGGACGTCTTGGCATTATTGAGGGGTTTGCTCCATGTCATTTACACGGTTTTTGTGTAAGCTCCGTTTGGTTGCTAATCTGTTCTGAATTATTGATTGATACTTTTGATATAACTCGAGAAAAATGTACTATTTTGAATTCGTATAATATACCTCTTTATATGAATCAAACTATTTATGCTGTAATAAGATTCATCTGAGATCATTCTCTGAAATTTTTTTTATTATATATATTTACTTTGAAGGTGACCATTTACTAGCTGTCATCAGCTAACTCGTTTGATTGATGGTCTCGAACTTTAAGAAGAATCAAGGATAGGATGGACCTGTTTAGAACTTGTTGGCGTGCTTTAATTCTCTGTTGTCATTTTGCTATTTATATTTTAATTTAGTGTGTGTTTGTAATAAAGTTTTCGAGCCATGAACCGCTTGTACTCATAATACAAATATCGATATTTGTGTTTCAATTGTGTTCAGGCTCTGTATATTTTGAAAATTTCATGCTCCAGTTTGAATTTCTCAAGTATTACTAAGAGATTTGAGTTGGGGTGTGACAGTTGTATCGACTATTGAAAGTGGGCAACACTTGAGGGATTGACGACTCTTGCGAAGATGGAGCCAAAGTCAGTGAACAAATGGTTAGAAGGTGATTTCTTGGATGTCCTACTATTCATATAGTCTAGTTTATAAGTATCGTGAGTCTAGAAGTCCTCAGACTGCTGAATGGAGCATGAAATGAGGTGGTTTCAGCTAGTGGCATGCAGTTGAACCACCAAAATTGCAAATTGAGCTTAGTTATGACCCTCAGAACATTAACACTTGTAAGAATGCTTGTACATATACATTTCTTTAGGTTAATAATAAGTTGACTGATGCATTTAGTCGGACGACAACATTAATTCACACTATGAATATGCAAATAATAGATTTTGAGAATTTATTTGCAGATTATCCCAAGTATGAAGATTTTAGAGAGATTTGGTTGGCTTGTGGATCCCACTACACTGAATCTGGTCTACTTATTGAAAAATGGGTATATTCAAAAACACTAGATTGTACAATCTCCATTATTCACTGATTAGTGATTATATAATTATTGCAATACACTCTAAAGGGCTGACAAACTATTTTGGAAGAAAGAAAACCTTAGTCATGGTCAAAGATCATTTTTTTAAGGCGGTTGTTTTTTGTGAAGATTATCAAAGATCATTTTTATTGGCCACATCTGTAGTGAGATTTTTGAAAATCTAGCACATTGTCGAGTGTGCTAGATAGGAAAGAGTTATTACAAGAAGTAGGACCATATATGTCTTTCTTGATTCCACACAAGCCGTAAGAAGATTTGAGTATGAATGTTGTCCACGAAAAAATCCATGTAGTGTGAGTCCTTGACTCTATGCTTATTGTTGTAGATATATTTTCCATGGTGGCACATTTCATGCCTTATTCCAAAACATCTTATGCCTCGAACGTAGCAACGTTATTCTTCTGCGAATCTTTGCATATTCATGGACTTCCAAAGGCTATTATATCTAATAGAGATGCACGATTTGTAAGTTACTATTGGAAGACATTGTGGACGAGAATGAAAATTATGCTTTTTTTACTTTAATGTGTACCACCTACAAATAGATGGGAAAATTAAAGACGTAAGCAAGAGATTAGGAGATCAATTTCTTTGTCTAATTGGTGATCATACTTATGGATGGGCCTTACCCATTGCTGAGTTTGCTTACAATAACTTAGTTAATAGGTCCACTATGAGTACGTCATGATCGTTGCTAGATATGAATTTAGATGCCTTAATGATTTAGTGTAGCTGTCGGAATCTTATAAGACTAGTGAATTTACTTTATTTCTCGTAGACCTTATGTATGGTTTGCATTGGTAGATTAGGCAAGATCTTTATATTAATTATGCTAATATATGCCAAAGTTTCATGGAATTTTCTTAGGGTAATTATGTTATGGACTATGCCAATCCTTAATCCTAGCATGTGGCTACAGAGGGGTTGCACACCATCCCCCATCGATGCTGACAAGGTTTCCTAGATGTTGGAGTCTTGCTTCACCTTTCCTTGATTTTATTTATAGATCACTAGTTTCTGGCTAATTCACACTATTTGCTTCTTTGTGTTAACTATTTATGCTTCTTAATAAAACTCATTTTCTTGTTGTTTCCTCCACTAAATCTTTTAATTTCTATGCTTCACTTTGATTTGGTTTCCTTTCATGTTATTCTATGGTTCATATCGAGTTTTCTTTCTAGTTATATTGATGGGTGGAATAATGTCTATGTATCACTTCTTCCCCACCACCAACATCCCCTAGTTCAAGAGCTTGCATATCCTGAGGACCCTACCCTTCGGAGCCATGCCATCGCTCAGCATCAACCTTATAATGTCCCATCTTGTAGCATTTCAAATAGCTAGCACTTCGCTTTATAGTCTGCATACGTTGGTCATTTGAGTCGAGTAGTCCTTTGTTTTTACTTAAGTGAGACCTTGCTTTTTGTGTCTTAGTTGGATTCCTTTTTGCGGGCTAGATCCCATGCATCATTGGCACTCCTGAGTGCTGTTCTAGGTTTTGACCCAATGTATTTTGCACGCATAGGCTCAATCTTGATCATTCTTTCAATGTGGCACGATCCAGCCTTCTTTAGTGAAATCTCTCGAAAGGCTGGCAAGTTTAGTAAAAATGGGTTACTCAACCAGTTTCTATAAAGAAAAAATTTCTTTAATTTACATTTATTTATTTATTTATTTATTTATTCAATGAGCTAATTTAATAATTTACTTTTTGTTTGAAGTTATTCAAAAAATAGTTGAAACATAATGTTGGGACGTCCTCATTTAAAGAAACTTCTCAAACATACTTAAAAGGTTTTCATTAGATTTAGTAACTAGCAGGTCAATTGTAGCTAGTGATTCTTACAAAAAATTAGCTAGCTTTGTTGCATGTTTGCAAATCATCTGTTCAATACAGTACTCTACGATATTGTAAATCATTTTATTAGCAATCAAGTATTTCTAATTATGATCCTCAATGTAAATATGATTCTTGCTATTATCTTTAGCGATATTGCATTTATACGTCCTTGTGAATATTGTCATTTATTACGTAATCTGATTATTTTACCATCATAAACTTGTGCATGATCTCTTAAGTCATTTTGACTAATCTAAAACTACCTGATGTAACGTTGCTTTGTGAGGGATATTTTTCATATGTAGCCCATAAACATTAGTTACACAAGTCATGTGAAATTCTAAGTTAGGATACCACAACTATTGCGAAACAAAGTCTATTCAGAAGAGTAATTGAAAGTCAAAGCTTTACAGTTCTTGCGCTCAAGTTTGATGAAGAACCTAACCAAGATGAAATTTCTACATTTAGAACTTACGTTGATAGAAAATACTATAAGTTTGGAGGAGGAAGATGAAAAAGAAGACGTGGATGACATTGACAAGGAGACCAAGAAAGAGACAACTACATAATTACTTAAAGTGGTTGATGATGAAAAATTTTCTAACAGAGGATTTACATGAACTCAAGTTTTTGAGTTTGAACATGTTACTCTCAAGCAGTTTCATCCAATTCAAATAGAAGAACTGTGAACTAAAAATCACTGAGTATATCAAAACATATAGGAAAGTGGAATTTATCTCATCTCTTGAGAATTTACTGCCTCCTAAAATTCAAGTGACATATGCTTTTCAATTGGAGATGCACAATAAGTTTGTGATGGAAAAAATCCTACGAGTGAAGTACGGAATTGCAATAGGGAAATTGATATTATTCCTTGTTTGGATAAAATTTGGCATGAGATGTTATATAAATGAAGTTGTGAATTCGATAAAGTTGATTTGTCTATCCTATACTTTACATTTCTTATTGAAGTGATTTGTCTTGAATATAAGCTTTCAAATTATGTTGTATTTTCGCTATCAAAAAACATTTTTTGTTTGTTGGTGAGGCGTTACTTAGAATTATCTAATCATTTAAATATCAAACTTGTTTTAATTGTGAAGGATTTGTTACCTAACTGGATGCATTGGTTCTTTTTTCCCCACAGTTATACTCTCCCAAAAACATTTATATTAAAGTACTTGGGTGTTCTTCTATCCCAGTGGAAGAGGAGCTTGTCTGGGAACTAGGGGGTTTCAGGTTCAAATTACACTATCACCACAATTTTCAAGTGGGATGGGGGAAATTGTGGTGTCAAAATGTGAAAGTAAAAAATAATAAAAAAAAAATGTGATAGATGTAGATCTCCTTGAATCATATTTACCTGTTGACTGGATGGTGTTGAGTATTTTCAAGCATAGGAGAAATGATGAAGATCTGTATTTGGATGATTCCATAGAAGAATTTGATTATTTAATTATCAAATGATGATGATAGTTTGTTAGATTTATAAATTTAGAAATAATATCTGGATTTCAAGAATTAATGAGTTATCTTTATTTTTTTTTTATGAATTATCTTTGTTATTACTACTTTTGTTAGTTGTGTTGGAACTCTATAACTAAAGCCTACCTCTTTATAATTGATAGCTTTGGATAATTAAATACAATCAATTTTGACTTCTCTTTCTTCTAATGTAATCTCATTTCTTTTAGACTTCCCTTTCACCCTTCCTGCCTCTTCATCAGCCATTATAGCACGTTCTACTTCACATTGACACCAAAGACCATTAGATCACTGTTCAAACTGCAGTGACTATTTCCTATATTTTTCATCTGCCGGTTTCTAAAACATTTATGGCGTAGTATTAAAAGACTTCATTTGTACATATTGGCTAACAAATGCTGGTGATTTCCAGATTGAGCTTGTGCATGCTCAGTTTCAAAGAGCCAAGGAAAGGAAAGATTTGCCTGATTCACAACTTCTTATGGATCTCTCTCTTGTGCGTAGTCAAAACAACTCAGATCCTTCTATCCTCAAGAGGCTTTCAGATAAGTTGCAGCTCAGAACCATCAATGACCTCAAAAGGGAATCAGTTGCGCTACATGAAATGGTGATTTCTAGTGGTGGTGATCCTGCGGACTGCTTGGAGGAGATGTCTTCCTTGCTCAAAAAGCTAAAAGAGACTGTAGTTATCGAGAATCCTGTTATAGAGAATCTTGAAAACAAAGCAAGCTTAGTTAAAAACAGATCACCTGTCATCCCGGATGATTTCCGCTGTCCGATATCTCTTGAACTAATGAAGGACCCTGTCATTATCTCCACAGGACAGGTAAAAATGTGGTATTTTTATTGTCAGATTACTTGTTGAAATTTACGTGCCTTTGTTTAGTTTGGTTAAAGTTAACTTTTAACTTGATATATCACATTATACATAAATATTAATATTACATTTTAATTATATTTTACTTTATATATAGATTTTAAAATAAAAATTAATTTATTTTACATCATATACAATTCTTATGGAAAAAAATATATCTTTATACAACGGTTAAAGTTAACCTTTGCAAACAAACTCGCTTAGTTGGCCAAAAATCCAGTTTGAATTGTTGTTCTAGTAAGTTTTAGTGCACTCAAAATTGATTATAAAACTATTTTAGCTTGACTTGATCTCAAGTTTACTTTGATATGAGTCGGCTCGACTTAAAATGAGCTGGCGTTGAAACAATTCTAAACAGATTTCAAGAATAGAAACCTGTGTTTTAATGAAACCGTTGCACGTTGATGCCTGGTGTGTACCTCCTCCCCTGAAAATAGCACACTTCCATCCATTTTACTGCAATTTTGTCTTTTGTTTTATTTTTCAAGTATTCTTTTAGCATTGACTGAAGAAAAGTTTTGGAGAAGTTATAGGGTGTCTACCCCTGCCTCCCTTCCCCCCTTGACTGTGAAATTTGTATAGAATATAAATTATACATACCGATGTTGGATAAACTACGTTTATGGAAGCCAGACTTGACACCAAAATTATCTTTAATCAATGGAATGAATAGAAGCTCGACTAAAATCACTTATCATTTTAGATTCAGTTGTGAAATCAATGAAGTTTGAAGTTCCCGTTATTATTTCCAGCACCCATTAACAATACTTTGTGTTGCAGACATATGAGAGGTCCTGCATCCAGAAATGGCTTGATGCTGGACATAAGACATGCCCAAAGACACAACAAAACCTATCTCATACTGCTCTCACCCCAAATTTTGTCCTGAAGAGCCTGATTGCACAATGGTGTGAGGCCAATGGCATTGAACCCCCTAAGAAACACGGTAACTGTCGCGACAAAAAAGCATCAAATAGTTCGGATTGTGACCAAGTCGGCATCAATTCCCTGCTACAAAAGCTGCAGAGCAGAGTCCAAGAAGAGCAACGAGCAGCTGCCGGTGAGCTTCGACTCCTCGCAAAGCGAAATGCAGACAATCGAGTCTGTATTGCGGAAGCTGGAGCAATCCCTCTCCTCGTTGAACTCCTCTCTTCTCCTGATCCCAGAACTCAGGAGCATGCAGTCACAGCGCTGTTAAATCTGTCCATCAATGAAAGTAACAAGAATATCATTGTCAACTCTCATGCAATCCCTAAAATAGTGGAAGTCCTCAAGACTGGAAGCATGGAAGCAAGAGAAAATGCTGCAGCTACCCTTTTCAGCTTATCCGTTATCGATGCAAATAAGATAACAATTGGTGTCGCGGGTGCAATACCTGCGCTCATCGATCTCCTTTGCCAGGGGAGCCCGAGAGGCAAGAAGGATGCCGCAACTGCCATATTCAACCTGGCAATCTATCAGGGTAACAAAGTGAGAGCTGTGAGAGCTGGGATTGTGGTTCATTTGATGAGGCTTCTGACTGATCCTAGTGGAGGAATGATGGATGAATCCCTTGCAATACTGGCGATTTTGGCCAGTCATCAAGAAGGGAGATCGGCAATTGCTGAAGAAAATCCCATTCGAATTCTGGTGGAGGTGATGAAGACTGGTTCTCAGAGGAATAGGGAGAATGCAGCTGCAGTTCTGTTCTCATTGTGCAGTGGGGATGTGCAGCAGGTGAGAGCTGCAAGAGAAGCAGGAGCAGAAGATGCTTTGAAAGAGTTGTCAGAGTCAGGGACTGATAGAGCTAAAAGGAAAGCAGGAAGCCTCTTGGAGCTCATTCACAAAGATTTAGAGGTTTGACATTATCATTATTACCATTTCCCTCGAGCTTCGGCTCAGGCTACAAGATATCTCAATTAATGTGTATATGCTGCCTGACTGTATAGTAGCAACAGGTATATTTGCTGGTGAAAGGAGGGAAGATCTCCTATCAACAGCAGAAGTGAATAATTTATTGATACATGATTTGATACGAAATCTGCTTGTTCTAAATTATGCGTATCTCCAGAATATTTGGCATATATATTATGCAGACATTGTATGCTATCGAAATGCATTCTCTTCTTACAGAAAGTGAACCTCATTGTTTCCCTGTCCAGTTTACTTTGAATTTAGCTCCCTCATCTGTTTATATATATATATATATATCTGTGTGTGTCTATGTCTGTGTGTGTGTGTAGCATCTTTCATTTTTTTAGGGGATTTGCATTACAACTTTAACTTTGAAATTACATATTTAGCACCCTATCCTTCATGCATATGTAGTACAGAAAAAATTGAAACATCTATGTTTCACCACCAATGATGTAACATCCCGAAAATTTAAATTTGATGTGTATTATAATTTGAAATTGTATGTACAAATTTGAGTGATAAATGAAATTTACGGTATTTTGATATAGAAAATATAGAAGAAATTTTAGGTGATACTTTTGATTTATTTGATCTCAAAAAATGATCTAAAAAGAATAATAAAAGAAATATTGGATGTAAAAATAATTTTTGTAGGATCTAGTATTTATTTCAAAATATTAAGAGAAATATTAAAAAATTATTTTTTGATTTAAATTTAAATTTATTTAATATCTCATAATTTATTTGGATATTTATTAATTTAAAATTCTCATGAGGATAATTATTAAAATTGGAGATATTTAAGGGATATGGTTATGGGTCAAAAGATGACTTGTTATTATTCTTTAAATTTTAAATTTATGAGATTTAATTATCCTTTAATTTTAGCCTATGGAGAAATACCAGATTTATCTTTAAATTTAGTTATTAGAGGAAATAATGTTTCTCTCCTCTCACACATCGATTCATCCCTCTCCCGATTCGTAACTGTCGGGCCTAGCCTCCTCCTTAGCCGAAAATGAGAAAAGGAGAGAGAGAAAAAGAAAGGAGAGAAGGGAGGGAGAGAAAGAAGAAGAGAGAATTAGAGATCCGTGATGATACAATCTTTTTCCATCGAATCGATAACTACGGAAAAAGGATTTCAAAGATTCGGATGAAAAGGCAAGAAGAAAAGGAGGAAGAAAAATGAGATATTTTCATGATTCCATGAGGTAGTAGATCTCTCTAACTATTAGAGTTTAAATTAATCAAAGATAAGAATTTGAATAATTTTATTATAATAATTTGACAAGGTATGAATAAATTTAATATTTAATTGCTTGTAAAATTCTATTTTATTGCATTACTGATATTTTCTTCATGTTTATGGTTGTAAATTTCGTTTATGGGCTTAAATTATTTTATTAGAGAAATTTGTTTAGATATACACTTGATTGTATATTGCTGAAATTTCTGTTTCGAATCTGTTGTAGATTATTTTGAGATATCAAATGATCTCGGATTTTGATGAAAATTGGTGGCGAGTTAGATCTTGAAGTTACCTACAACATTCATGAAGATACTTTTGCTTAATTCTGAATAAAAAGATGATTTCAGTATCATTAGTAAAATCTGGTAGAAATTCAGATTTTTTGACCTAGTTTAGTTCATAGAGGATTTGATATACCAAATGAATTCAGATTGACATGAAAATTTATATGAAGATAGAGGATACATTATACTACAATTCTTATGTAGAATTCTTCCTTTAAAAAGTTCATTTTGGAGGAATTTTTTTCTGGAGAAACTTGACATAAAATCTATTTTTGAAAGAGCTTATCTTTACATGTAGATTAAATGAAGATTTCTTATGTTAAATGATTGCTATTAAATGTGAATTTAGAGATTATTTGATTATTTGATTGTTTATCATATTTATGTAATATTTTTATTAATTAGCCTAGAAATGTATATTTTGTTGCTAGAAGATTAAAATATCTTTGAAAATATTATGATTGCTTTTATTGGTGATTGCTGGATTACCATAGAAATTTAATTTCAAATAGGAGAGATGATTTAAAATTAAATTATCGAGTTATGATATATAATGTGGATTGTGAAAGTTTGATAATGTATGGTGTATATAAATTATTATGAATTAATTGCTAGCTTTATTTGTTTCTTCAATGAAGAGATAAATATGTTATATAATGATATGCCTCTTTTCCTCGATTGTGATACCTATGGGAGGACAAGTGTACGGACTTGTCGTCATATTCGATGAGAATATATTGACTTATGTTTGTGACACCTACGGGAGGGCAAGTGTACGGACTTGTCGTCATATTCGATAAGAATATATTGACTCATATTTGTGACACCTACGGGAGGGCAAGTATACGAACTTATCGTCACATTAAAAAATATAATATGATATTTAGGGTAGTGTATGAGCTTGCTATGTGATTAAATTTATAATCAAGATTTTAAAGGCAACAATGGATTAAAAATTAAATGTGATTTCTGTGGGATTGCGCACCTGTCTTAGCTCGAGCATATGATAATGATATTTGACGCGACAACGTCCATTGACAGTTTTTTACTGTCATGGTAGGTGACGATTCCCAAAGCAGATACATATCTGTTGTGGATATGTGTTCGCTAGAAGTCCTTGCATAATATTTGGTGCGACGACGTTCATTGGATATGCCTACGGAAGGCTATTCATGGGGGATGACGATCCCCAAAGATGTAAAAGGCAGCTGAGGCATAGTACGAGAAATCACGGGCCCAAAAGAATAAAATAGAATTAATTAAAAAGAAATTTGCTTGTTAATCATATTTTTTATATTTGTTCTGCTATCATGTTTATGTTATAATTATTAGACAAATCATGTTATATTTATTTATGTTTAGTATTCGCATTGTGCTAAGTTATTTCTATCCTGCATATATTTTATTCAATTGTTCATAAGAAACTCATGATATATATGCTCATTTACTTGATAGTACTCGTGTTATAAATTTTTGTTTGATATTTTCTGTTATACAATTTAAATACGCATAATTATCATAGTCATTGCTATAATGTTATTTATTTATTTGATAGAACTTCATGAATGTTGCTGAGTATGCATGTAATAATTCTCTTAGATCTCAAAATAATAAATTTGTGATCATGAAATATTATTAAATATTTTATATGATTTATAGCTAGTTGATATCTCCTACTGAGTCTTGTTGGTGGATTGACGTCGTTTTGGCAATATTTTTACAGGTTTAGCATAAGCATAAGAGATATGAGTAAAAGATAATTAGAAGATTATTTTAGATTATTTGTGTTTAAAATTTTATATTTATTTTTGGTGTAATATAGTAATTGTATATTGAGGATATATTTATATTAAGATGTGGAATTATTTGAGGGAAAAAAATTGCATAACAGTCGAGGTAAAAACCGAGGTCGTAACATGATACTATATTGTAACATCCTGTGATCTCATTGTAGATGGATTGTCCGCTTTGGTTTTAGAAAAACTGCGTGGCTTGAATACTTCCCAGGAGGTCACCCATCCCAGTGCTACTCCAGCCCAAGCACGTTTAACCATGGAGTTTTCATCATTAATCTCACGGTTTTGCCCCAAAAGACGCCTCTGCCATTTAAGACCACGTTATTTACTTATACTGCTCAGGATCTCCCTTCCTTTTTTTGATGTGGGACGATTCATTCCTGTGCCCCTCTCACCACCCATTATTCGGCCTAGAAGCCTGCAAGGAGCCGCACTTTGCCACCACTCATTATTCGGCCTAGAAGCCTACCAGGAGCTGCACTTTGCCTCAGTGATTCCTTTTTCTTAGGACATCACTCAGCGATCACTCCCATCCCTCTTCGGCCACGGGCGTCGCAGGCCCACCAACTTCCACCTGGTTCGTCCTCGAACTAACATCGTACTGTGGGAGGTCGGCTCTGATACCATATTGTAACATCCCGTGATCCTAATGTACAGGTATTGTCCGCTTTGGCTTTAGGAAAACTGTGTGACTTGAGCATTTCCCAAGAGATCACCCATCCCAGTGCTACTCCAGCCCAAGCACGCTTTAGGAAAACTGTGTGACTATGAAGTTTTTCATCATTAGCCTCACGGTTTTACCCCAAGAGGCGTCTCTACTATTTGAGATCACATTATCTACTTATACAGCTCAGGATCTCCCTCCTTTTGACGATTCATTCTTGTGCTCCTCTCACCACTCATTACTCGGTCTAGAAGCCTGCTAGGAGCCGCACTTTGCCTCAGTGATTCCTTTCTTTTAGGACATCATCCTGCAATCACTCCCCGCCCTCTTCGGCCACAAGCGTCACAAATGATATTGACGTAACCATAGGGTTAATGATAAATTTTGCTGTACTTTTTATTATAATTTTTTTTCACCTTTTAGCGTGAGATTGGCAGTCAGTCCACAATGATAGATTGACAATAATCTATGGCAAAAGATTAGTATGGTTCTTTCTATGTGTTTTTTTATTCTTTCATTTCTTACTAGAATTCAGTCAACCTATGGTCTGGCATTGAAGATTGAGGCAAAAAGGGTGGAGGTCACTTTCCCTGGGCTTGTCGGCGGTTGGAGGTTGGGGAGGTGATTGATAATTTTTTGAAAGCTCATAAGTAGTTTGAGCCCAAGTTTGGGAGCAATTTTTGGGTTCGGAGAGCTCGCCACATCATATTTTCATACCTGCTTGTTACAGGGTTAAAAGTGCTTGTTATAACAACCACTTTTATAACAAGCACTTTCTATAACAAGCAGTTTTAGCTCTATAACAAGCACTTTTATACCTGTAATAAGCAGATATGAAATGTGACGTGGCGAGCTCTTCGAACCTAAGTATTTTTCCAAGTTTGGGGGAGCAAGGCAAGCTATTGAAAGATTGTTTCCTTCTGAATGGTGATGTGCACACACCTGTGTATTCTTGTATCAAACTATGAACATTGATCTACATATAACATCATTGATATTTGTTTTCCCTTAGATTAGTGAAATGTAAGTAATACATAATGTTTATGTTATTATTTATGAACCCTAAGCCTATTTTGAATAACCTTAAAGTCTGAGTTTCTTATTCGTTGAATAATTTTGTTATTGGCAAATTTCATCATCACACCCAAAAATGAATTGTTGTCCTATTACTAAGGGAGCGTTTAGTTCAGTGTATTTTATTGCTATGTTTTGTTATTTAAATAAAATAATTATTTGATTTGATGATATTTTTAGATAATTTTTTAAAAAATTATAAAATTATCAATTAAAAAATAATATCTATATATTATGATATCTTGATAATATAATATAATATCAAAATAAATTAAAGGAGCATTTAATTTAATGCTATCGTAATAATTCTAAGGCAACATTAAACTAAATACTCCTTTGGGAATTCATTTGGTAATTTTTGTTTTATATTTTGGTAATGAATGATAAGATTATTTATGTGGATGACATAATTAAATCTCTTTTAAATTATAAAATATTTGAAACTGGGAAATTATTTGTCTGTAATAAATTTAATATGAAATAATATAACTAGAAATGCAATAATTTGGAATTATCTAAACTAAATCTTAATGAATTTCAAATTTGAGGCTCTTCTCATGCTTAATTTAAACTAAGACCGATTATAATATTTAAAATTATTTGTTAAAGTTATTTATAAAAAAAACTATGTAGGGAACTGCCAAAAAAAAAAAAAAAAGAATTTGATTTCTTAAGTTATTAAATTAATCAGTTTAATGAATAACCTTGTGATTATTCCGGTTACGAGCCCTGTTTAGCGCGAGGATTAAAAGCAGGATTAAAATAGTAATAGTTTATAATATAATAATAATAATAATAAATAAATTTTTTTTAATTATTCTATATAAATTTTAATATAAAAAAATATTATTTTACTTCATATACTTAATATTTTTAATAAAAATATCTATTTTATTTCATAACCCAGACTAAATTATTCGAATTGAGTATTTTGATCTAAAATGTGAAAAAAAGTTGATATTTTTATTAAAAATTATTAAGTATGTGAAGTAAAATAATATTTTTTATATATTAAAATTTGTGTAAATAATTAAAATTTTATTATTATTATTATTGTTATTATTTTTTAAATTAGTATTATTTTAATCTTGATTTTCGATTCTCACATCAAACAGGGCTTGAAACCAAATTAGAACCCTCTACCAGTGCATTCAGTTTAATTAATTGATTTGGGGATCAAATTAAAAAAAAAATGAATTCGATTTTAAATTTAGTGAAATCAAATCAACCAAATTAGAATATAAATCAAATCAATCTAACTAAATAAATATCGATTTAATTTAATTTGAATCAGTTAAAATTATATTTTTTTATTTTAAATTTTTTCTTAATTTTATTATAATGATATTAAATATTTTTATATTAATGTCTAGATATATAATAATTTTAATATAAAAAGTAATTTAGCACGATAAGTAATTTAACGTAATAACTCAATCGCATCACTAAAATAAATTAACAAAAAAGTAGAAAGAATTCAAAAATAATTGCATACATTATTACATTAATATCACTGTATAATCAAGTAAAAATTTCACCTATTTATTAAAAATGATAAATATTTTTTCTAATTTTCAGACAATCTTTGTTGTAAGAATTCATCCTAATTATCATACCTGAAAAAAATACACTAAATAATTAATATAAAAATATAATATGAAAATTCATAAATATATATATACACTATCACTTCAATAAATTCAAGATTAATATTGTAAAACTATTATAATACAATTGATTCAACCTAACTTTAAAATCATATTTATACGTGAGTTATTCAATAATTAGTTAATTTGGTCGGTTTGGTTTTCAAATATGTGAAATTGAACTCAAACCAATTAACCAAATACTCAAAATATCAAACTATCACCAAACCGTCAGATTCTAAATCAAACCAAATCTCTAAATTTAAATGGTTCAATTCGATTTTTCGATTTAAACTATAGTTTGCACGCCTCTAATAACCTCCTTCACTCCGATCTTAAAAAAAAAAAAGAATTATATTTATTTTTTAAATTTTTTTATAGGTGAATTTTCTAAATTAAATATTTATAAGTGTTATTTTTTAAGTGCAATATTTACGGATCATATTTTAAATAGAAATTAATGTAGGGTGCAGTTTGTAAATCTATAATTAAAATAAAAAAAATTATTTATAAATATTAGATTTGAGCGATGCTATTTATAAATATTTAATTTAAAATTTAGCTTATAAGAAAATTATTTTTAAAGGTGGGATGTAAATTTTCCTGAAAAGAAAATCTTCCTAACCCCTTCCTCAGCCTACGTCTGTCGCCTCCTTCCCGAGGAGCGCCATGTCCGTCGCTTCTTCTCTCCACCACTTCCTTCGTCCGCGCCTCTTCCACTCACAAAAGCTCTTCGCAGCCTCTCCCCACTCCCCCCAGCTCTTTATCCTCCCCTGCCGCTGCCGCATCCCTCGGTCCGGCTCATCCGCATCTTCCACCACCGCCACCACCACCAGCAGTGAGCTCTTACGTTCTTACCATGCATCTTTATCTATAGATCCTCTAAAATTCGAATATTTTTGGTGATTTATGCTGCTTAGATGAAGCCCAACTTCCGGTGTGCGATGACGATGAGGCCACGATGGCAGCTTCGGAAAGGTCTCCGATAGATGTTAACCCGCCGAGGGGGACGAGGGATTTTCCTCCGGAGGATATGAGACTTAGGAATTGGCTCTTCGATAACTTCAGGGAGGTATGGAACTAGACTATGTAGTGAAATCTTGTATTCCATTGTTTGTGGTAATGCTCCTGCCCCTCAGCGTACTTTATTTGATAGATATCGCGGGTGCTATCGTTCGAGGAGGTAGACTTTCCAGTTCTCGAGTCCGAGGCGCTGTTCATTCGGAAAGCTGGAGAGGAGATTACTCAACAGGTATTTAAGTGTTCTCCTTGTGTTGATGAATTATTTTCAATTTTATTGTCTCCATCCTTATCTTTAACCGTCTTCCTTTTTTATGCTAGTTTATTTTTATGCTCTGAAGAGCCTCATCCTGTTACTTATGTTGCATTTTAGTAATATTATTCAGTTTGATCATGAAGGGGCAGTTTGTAATCTGAAACTTTGAAACCTTGCGGGCCTTTGTAGTTTAGGAACAATTTCGATGAAGATCTTCCTATTGATTTGTAGGCCACTCAATATATAAACACAGAATGCATCAGTTTGGTTGCATGTTGTTTATTAACAAAGATGAAAGAGAGGGTTTATTTGTGATTATGTTTGTGGGCTTCAAACTATGTTGAGCACATGGCTAGAGTTAACATTTTCACTGACAAGTTTCTGGGTATAATGTTCATAATTGTGTAGTTGCTGTGGTTTTCATTCTCCTCTATTGTTGATTGTAGTGATTTCTTCAAATGTTTTTCTATTTTGAGAAAGAGTTATGGTCTCTTTTCTCAAAATTATCATTGAATTATGTGTAATTAATGCTAAATATCCCTACTTTTCTTTACCACTATCGTTTTTTGTTACTTTTTGCTTGTTATGGAAATAGTGACTCATGGAAGCTTTTCTTTTTTACACTTTGGTTATTTTGTGGGACCTCAACAAATGAGATATTGGTTGCAGAGGTGTCGAGAAATTAAGTAGATGCCTCTGTCCAGGAGGCTTTTGACAATGCAATACTTATCATGGATTGGGAAACTGTTAGAAGAGCTTGGAAAAGCTTATGCTACCTACAAAGCATGAATACTTCTAAAATCACGTTGTGTTTATGTCGGAAACACTTTGGGATACGGACACAGGGGACATGGTGTTGGATACGCCACGCTTCTGAGATGGAGGACATTTTCAGGATACTTTTGGGACACATATAGTAAACAACTAAATAAATTTAATATTAATGTTAAATTTATTTGTTATTTATACTAACACGAAAATAACACTAAAACCTTTGGGCACTTCTACCTTCTCTTTGTTTTTTATTAATTTTTAAATTTTTTTATTATTGATAAGATTTATTTAATAAAATTGAAAACCTCTTTCTCTTGTTATTAAAATTTTGTTTAATATAAGACAATATCCTTAGTTAATCAAGTTAAATCAAATTTCTTCCTGCCTTGCTGCTCTCAAGCCTCACGAAAATGATCAAATCGTAAAAAGTTTGAACTTTAGCTCCGCCTCTATCCTTCTCTCCTTTTAACGTCGAGGAGCTCTATTTAATAAAATTGAAAACCTCTTTCTTTTGTTATTAAAATTTTGTTTAATATAAGACAATATTCTCAGTTAATCAAGTTAAATCAAATTTCTTCCTGCCTTGCTGCTCTCAAGCCTCACGGAAATGATCAAATCGTAAAAAGTTTGAACTTTAGCTCCGCTTCTATCCTTCTCTCCTCTCAACGACGAGGAGCTTTTATATTCTCTTATTGCTAGAGTACCAGGAGAAGAACTAATGCGAAGAGTGGATGGAGGGGAAGAAGAGCACATTACTGTAGGTGGTTTAGAAGAGCTTGTTTTGTTTGAGAGTGCACAATACCACAAAGGGAATTTGAACAGGCCATAGTCAAAGTAGAATACATCGAGGTGGTCCTTGCATCCGCAAAGAAAAGGCTGCTGAAATGTCCCGACGCATTGTAATCTATGGTTGGGTCAATCATATATATACAATAAAGTGCTGAAGGTAGGAACCCTTTTTCATGAAATGATGCATGAGTTTGACTATTTATCTGAAACTGTGTAGACCAATCTCAAGACTGTGTTTGGCTGTCTGGAGGTAGACCTCGACATTGCCAAGAAGGATGTTGAGAAGCTAGAGAAGGGATTAGGTTTTGAGAAAACCAGACTGGACATTAAGGATGTGGATGTTTGGCAAGCCATTGAGCATGAAATGCAAACCATGCCAGAGTTGCAAAGTATGCAAAGTAGAACTGACAATCAAAAAGGTCAGATGGATGCATTTTTCTGGCTGAATGGACACTTGGTTTACTAGGTCGTGGTTCTACTAAGCAAACAACATAAAGAGTTACTGGAGCTAATTCGAATTGAGCATTGAGCACAGCAAGAATTATAAGATATCTTAGAAAAAGCATTGCAATCAAGTCAAATAATGAGACGCTTAGCCATGGCCATTAGCAATCAGCAGACATATTTTGTCTTTTTTTTTTCTTTTCTTCAAAACTAGTCAATAAAAATAGGAACAACTTGTACGTGGAGGCTAGGTGTCCATGCAATGACATTGAAAATTCTATGCCTTGTATGTATCTTTTTTTTGAATTTATCATTGCTTGTTGTTTTAGCATCTCTTTTCTGAATTTATCATAGCTTATATTTTTTTGTCGGATTATACTTGTGATAACTCATAGTGAGCTCTGCGATTAGTACAATGGCCACCCAATTCCAAGTGGCTTAGTCGATTAATGCACTAGACTCTTATAGTTCTACTAGGATATTCTCCCACATGTAATAATACAGATTCTCAAATTTGAAATGAAAATTTTCATTGGAAGGTGGTCCCAATCATCTGACTATGCTTTGACAGCACTTCAGTAAAAGAGTAAGGTGTAGGATGGTGAATGACGTGAGGACACATGCTCTGGAAGGAGACAAACTGTCTTCTTATCATTTGCTGTTCTTATTTAAGATAATGGAAGGTTCCTTTCGGGCATTCTTCCATTCTTTTCCCTGAGTCTTGCTAAGCTTTCACCTTCTATTCCCTACCATTCCCTAAACCTCCAAGAAGCTTTCTGTGGTAGACCTGTTGATGTATTTTTGTCACCTTTCCAGTCCCAAAAGTAGCACCTTGGCGTAATACGAGTTTCTGAACATGACAAAGGCTCTTAGAGGAAACCATAATCTATAGCTCTTTTTTGCCACTGAAAAGTATTACTTGTAGAGTGGTTGCATGTATATCCACTGAAAAGTATTACTTGGAGTATAAATCTCTTGAGAGATGTTTCGTTGGTTGTTAAACAAGGACAACATCGGTTGCTATACTCTGAAGGTCGAGGCTAGGAAAGCGATCTTTAAAGATGTGAGTAGTTTACATTCGAATTGGTGAGATAAATTTGTCTTTGTAAAGAGAATTTTTGGCCCGAACTTTGTACTTCTCAAGTGCTCGATCCATCATTGTCGATGGACCCGTAGTGTTGATGCGTCCCCTACGCTAGCTATTGCAGTTAGCAAATTAAAAGGAAAGGATTGGCCTCTTTCAGGTTTCCTCCAATATGTTTTTGTTGAGGTGGTTCAGTATGCAGGTAATGAAGGATGGAGTATGCGAACTTGTGACTAAAGAAGATATTAAGTAGGTAGCCGAAGTGCATAAAAGAGAAAGGGGTGAAATTTCCCTTTCCATTGCAATAGTTTTTTTCAGGAACAAGGGTTCGATGCAGGGGCAGCTCCTGGTTATGTGAGGGAAAGAGCAGAAAATGAATCAGGGAGTCTTGATGGTGTCCTTTTTGCCTGCTCCTCCAGCTTGAGGTCTGATGCATAGTCACATATAATTGGTAGTTGATAAAAAGAGAAAGATGACTCAAATAGAGGGTAAAGAGGATGCTACAATACATCAACTAAGAAAATGTATTGTTTGGTGGGCGAAGCCAGAGTTTATCGAAAGGGATGATGTGTCAGAGAATCAACAAGTTAATCAACTGGAGGCTTCTATGATTAAGGACGGTTTCTACGGCAAGGAAGATGTTAAGTAATTGCCTTCATGTGTTGACCTCTTTGTGGAACTGAGGGAGTTTACTAATGAAAATGATCACTCGCATTGTCATATGTTGAATCGAGAGGTCTGATATCCCCACTACTTGATTAAATTTACTTCGACAAAGGAAAAGCAAGAAATAATTAACTCTCTAGACCAGAAGATAGATTGAGGCTTCCATGTGCTGGTAGGAACTGGCTATGACTTTAATGAACTGATGATAGTGAAAGACTAATGCCAAAGAATAGATCGTTCACCCACAGCTAAACTAGGAATCTATGCTTTCAACTTACTAGTTGAGGTACACTCAATTCAATCATGTTATGGATCTTTCAAGCCTTTTGACTTTTTTTGAACTCATCGATCTCTTCGCTTATCAACTATGTTGACAATTAGGAGCACAATAATGAAGATTTGTTAGACAAGTGTTCCCAGCTACAATGGGATTTAAACGCAGCCCAACATAAGAATATTGTGTTGGAGTGGCAGATTGTCGCAAAGAAAGTGATTTTTGTGACATTCATTCAAAATAAAGAGAAATCAGGAAAAGTTTTTTCAAAGAACATGGTCGAGAATTAGAATTTAATGATGAATCTGGGTAGGGCTGTAAATGAGTCAAGTTCGAGTGAGCAGACCACATTTTGAGTTTTAGTTTTTCAAGTTCGAGCCAAGTTTGATTCGAATCGAGTTACAATCATATGAGTTCGAATCGAGTTTCAAGTTTATTCGAGTTAAGTAATTGGCCTTGTGTAATAAGCAAAAATATATTTCAAATATTAAAATTGATATAATAAACAGTGATATTGATACTTAAAAATGTACATAAATATAAATAACTTAACTTTTTTTAAAATGCTCTTTATAAGCCGTAAAATATACATTAATTATCTTAAATATATTACATGAAAGTGTAACATTATATTTGAATATGTGGATTTAAAAATATCGAGTCGAGTTCAAGTTGTGTCAATTTCATTTCGAGTAAGCCAACTTTGAGTCATGTGAAATTTGAGTTGAGCTGAACTTGAGCGAGTTTTAAGCAAAATTTATAGCCCTAAATCTGGGATTGATCGAGAAATATTCCAAGAAGGCGATCAAGGAAGCTCCTTGATCTTCTTAACGTGGACATGGAAAGAAGAGTCTACGAGGAAGTCGTGAAGAGATGTCTGAGAGGTTTGGCCACTGTTGAGGCATCATTTGTGGAGAAAATTTGGTTCGAGAGCAGGATGAGAAGAATACTTTTGATGAAGTTGAAAAAATTGAGACAACCAAAAAGAGAATTGTCGAAGAAGTTGACCGACAAGTTTTACTAATGAAGAAGTCTGTTGCTACGAATGTTTTCATCGCTTATAAGAGAAACACGTAATGTAGAAGCAAGCAGGTGACTATGGTGAAGAAAGGCTGGAAGTCCTTGATACCCGATTTATTGTCGAGCAACAATGTTAGACAAAAGGGTCTTAAAATGATGAAGTCATTCCCTTGTTTTCATCATATGGACGCAGCCAGCTACAAGTGTAAGTGTTTTGACCTTGCTGATAAAGGAATTAGCCAAGTCATAGAATTCTTGGATTTATAGGAGGAAAAAGAAGATACACACTTATTAATTGATTCTTTTCAAGAAAATGTGAGGAACAAGATACACCCTTTTAAGAATTGAACTTCTTTAAGACATCTCCACTACAACTCACTTGGTGTGGGGATTCTAGCTCAGTTCATCAGGTAATGGAAATTGGGTATGGCAACACTTTTGATGATGAAAGGATTCTGCTTATGTTTAAGGAGATCATGATATGACCTTCTTAAGTTATCATTCTCTTGCATCCTTCCTTCCATGTTTTCTAGATCGAAATTTGTGATGACTTTTCACCCAAGGCGAGAAGTACTCAAGCTCCACAAGAATCAACATTTCTCTTCTGAACAACAAGGAGAAAGGTGACATGGTCTCAGAGGATGAAGTGTTGAGGGCCTATATGATTCCCAGTAATTGATTCGTCTAATTGCTCCTGGCTCCCATAAAGTGATTTTTAAGAACATCAAGGATTCTTATTGGTTGCTCTACCTTCTACAGTTTTATGTGGGCGCCAAACTTAGGCATAACGAGTTGAAATACCATACTTTCTGTAGGAATCATGCATCTTCTTATTTGTAAAAAGTGTCATTATTAGTTATTAGAGTTATAGGCACACTATATTGGCAAAGGATATGGCATCAAATAAAATTCTTTAGTGGGATGCATCATTGGCTTAGCTTTTGTCTAGTTGGTGAAGTAATCAACTGCCACGAGAAACCACCTGTAATCATGTGCAAGTGTGGTTAGTGGGCCGAGAAAGTACAACCCCTATATAGCAAATTGCTAAGGCGAGTTGATTGGTCGATTGACTCGTCGATGGAACCTAATCGACTGGTTTTGTTGATTTGCATAGTATTAGCACTTTGGATATCTTTGGACATACTCTTAGCTTCTCTGTGGATGCTCGACCAGATAGGATGCAAGATACAATGATTTTTCTCTAAAGTGAGTGCTAGAGGTTATAACCAATGATAATTTCAAAAGTACTCATACTTGTTGAACTTAGTTGATACTCAATACCATGACTTATAAGGTCATTGGTTAGTTGAATGTATAGACACTTTCCAAACTATTGAATTGCTAGCAACCTAAGCTATAATTAGCAAAACTAATGAGGCAAAGCTCTCTTTGCACCATTAACTAAGCATTAGTTTAATGATGATAAACAATTAACTCAAGAGCTTGGAAAAACATGTCTCAATCAAGTGTGTGTCTATGGGTTTCTGCCCTAACGAACCACAGTTATAGCGAATGAGCAAATTTTTGGAATGAGGGACCAATTTAGATAAGTATCACGATGATGCAACTAGAAGAATAATTTGCTTTAGGCTTGTCCCTATAGAATATCTTCTAGTCTTATCAATGAGGAGAATATCTTCTACAGAAAGCATATACTACTACACTTTTTCTTAACCAAACAAAAAAAAAATGTGTGGACTTCGTCATTAAATCCTTTATAGTGTTTACATTATAGGACACAATCCCAAATCTATAACCTAAGCAGAAAAAGACAAAAAATAATAAATTCAATTACTGAATATTCATCCAAAATAGATTGAGTATTTTGAGACAATAGCAAATTGCAATTGATACATGCTAGTATCAAAAAAATATTTCATAAGAAGGTAATTAGTTTTTCATATATTCACCAGAAAAGGAGTGAAGCGCATTCAAAAATAAGTTAAGTCTACAAGAATCACAAGGCAGAAGAGTTGGCAAAATTATCTGAAATTGGAACGTCTAAATTTTCCTCCACTAATATGTTATGCTGTAGATAAACAATGAATGAATTACAGTAATTACAACAAACTAATTTAAATAATTTTCAATACACAATAGAACTTCAAGTTGTGTCCTTAGCATTCTTGTATGCAACTCGTATCCAACTTTCAACACAAACAAGTGCATCAAGAGTCTTTGGAGAAATAACACTTCGATAATCCTCTAATACCCTTTCAACAGCACTAAATGCAGATTCCAAAGCAACAGTTGTGATTGAGATTGTAAATATGTCCTTAGCCATTTTCAATAGTATTTTGAACTTCATTGTTGGCATTTTCCACCAATCAAGAATATTAAAATTTGTATCAAGATATTTTACTGTTGGTTCATGCAAATAGGCCTCCAAATCTGTCTTTTGTGGCACTAAGGGACCAGTTTGATTAATATAGTCATATAAATTAACTAGTGCATTTCTTGTAGAATTTCTAGGTTTTGGAGATGAACCAACTTGGCCACTTGTTCCTACCGCATTACAAGTTGAACTCTTATCAACTGCATAAAATGCAAACAATTAATGAAATGCTTCAGTCGCTGTTTTTATATTCTCATCAATCTCTTGTGCATAAATCTTTGAATAATGGAATTTCATACAAATAGTTTCATTCTTGGATCTAATATGCAAGCAATATTTTCATTCTTCTTCATAAAAAAAAATTTGCAAGCAATAGTAATTAAAATATGTTTTAGACCAATACTTCTCAAACTTTTCCTTCATCTTGCTTGCCATGTGTGCTAAGGATGGAAATTTCAATGTACAGCTATTATCTAACATATTTTTAATTATAAATTGGTGGGCAAAAATCTATTTGTTGTAGGAACTCAAGCTCCAGAAAATACTTCAATTATAGAGTTAAAAATAGATAATATTTCACGAATCCTCTCATACTCGTCTCATTCGGAATCCAACGGCAGCCAACAGCAATTTAAGACTTTAGAAGCTTACTTAGAAAAACAGCCTTATGAAAGAAGGCAAAATCTAGCATCTTGTATGCTGAGTTCCATTTAGTTGGGATGTCAACGCACAAATCTCTTTGTGTGGATAATCCTAATTGTCGAGCAATCTCCCCAAACTTATTCAGCTATAACAATGCCCGTATGTGGAGGATATAAATCAGCAAAGTATTGTAGTCTGTAAATTCCAATTTATGTCAATATAGTGTGTTGTGAGACACAAATATCCACTATTTTGTTTGAAGTCCAACAATCACAAGTCAAAGAAACACTTTCAACTAATTTTAGATTTTATTTTAGCCTTTTCTCTCTGACTCATATACTCTCAAGCATTCATCTTTGATGGTGACTCTTAAAATTTTCTTGTAGTTTGAATTTAATGATTTCTATAAGATGTTAAACCATTGATGTTCAACAATCATAAAGGGGTACTTGTGTGCAATAATCATCTTAGTAATTGTAATCTTCACCTTATTATGGTTATAAATGATAGAAATACACAGGGAAGCCACAACTACAAATACCCACATACGTATAACAATATATAACCAAACAAACAACATATATAAAATAGGCTTGTTGGATGTAGTGGGCATCTAGATTCTAGGGTCATAAAAATAGGCTAACAAAGTATAATAATAGAAACCATAGTAACTAACAGTAGTAGAGCTGCCAAAATGTCACACATGCATAAATAGTCAGATCAAAAACAAAATCAATAACATGACATGCATGCTTAAATAAAAAAATCATAACTACAAAAGACAATAAAAAAACCTTAGAAGATACAACTCAAAGATAAAAATTGAGCAAAAAAAGTAAGAACTATGAGATAATTATATTAAAACAATTAGAAAAATAGAAAAGATGATTGGAAACCAAAATGTTAGTAACACTAGTGAGAATTAGGAATTAAATAGATGGTAGAAACAGAAAAGAGAAAAAAACTGAAACAAATAGAAAATTCGAGCTTTCTAAACTGTAAAAAAATCATAGTAATAAAAGATGACTGAAAAACCTTAAAGGTAAAGTAAAAATTTTAGCAAAAAAGTAAGAACTATGATATAAATACAAAAACAATAAAAAAACCTAAAACAAAAACTTGAGCAAAAGTAGTGAGAATCGTGAGATAAATAGATGATAGAAATAGAAATTTTTTTGAAATAAATAGAAAATATTAGCTTTCAAAGCTATCAAGTAGATGAAAGAAACTGGCAACAAGCGGATGTAGCCTGAAGAAGCTTCCAAAGGATCAACTTAGGCTTGGCTTTGCAAGCTATTGAAGAAAAGCCGTAGAGGATGTAACCCAAGCTCGAAGAAGCTTTGGACCTTCTAGCAGTGATAGAGGAGCTCGAAAGCAAGAAAAATAGTAGAAGCGAAGAAAAGAGAGCCACCTAGGATTTGAGAGGACAAGAAGAGATGAGCAAATCAGTGATTCAGCTAATAACAATTGCGTTTAGAGTTTTAAAGAACATATTTGTTTATTCGGATGTCTTCGATAGCCCCACAGTTATCCAATAGCTGAGAACAATTTCAGTCTTTCCAATTTCCAATGCATATTTATAAAATGACAAAAAAGGTGGTGTCATTGAGTTTTGATCCGTTACTGCTTGAGAAATAAGGCCTTATACCACCTGGGCAAACAATATCATCCAAAAGTATTGCTAATACAACATAATTATACATATAATAAATTTAACATTATAATAAAATAACACCAAGCCATGTTCGCTCCAAGCCAACAATGAATCGAACTCGACTCAAAAAATACACTAGGCCAAAAAATTTACTCGTGCTTAACTCATTATGTTTGAGTCGAGCTTAATTCGAGCTAAATATCGAGCTCAATATTTCGAGTTATTTTTTATTTTTAAGCTAAACTCTCACCCCTAGTACCATTATGAAGTTGGCACATGTGCTGATAATTAATTTCAAGTGGAATGGTACTAACTAGAGATGCAAGTGCTTCCATATGTGATCTCCATGTAGAACCTAGATGAAATATGGCCCAAACACGATATGAAATTTTAACCACAGAAATTTTACAAAATAAGTTCTATGAATTAGAATATTATTAATCAATTCAGGGCACGTTCACAAAAAACAAGATAATGTAAACAAGAGCTTATTCAACTAGACGTAAAAGAGACAAATAATTAGTTCACATGATAGATTCCAAACATGTTACACCTATAAATTGGAACAGGAGTAGCACAATAAAGTAATGCTAGATTATAGATGAATTATAACATGTACTCATTGGCCTTGTTTGGCATGAGCCCAAAAATGGGCAAAAAAATATCTTAATAATATTTTAAATTTATTATAAATTTTAATAACTTTATTTCACATCCTACACACCTCCCAATATTAAAATAAATTTCTTTCCCATCAACTCTATAAAATAAATTATTTTCTCTTTCCTTACCCAAATTCATCCTCCAACCAAACAAGCCCATTAGAACACAATAATAGTAGCTTTGGGATAGGTACAACAATAGATGAACTCAAAAAAGTCAAACAATGGGCTGATTTCAACTAGACAACAAGATGAAATGATATGGAAGGAAATGGTGGAAAGATGCTATGATAGTGAGATAACAAAAGGTAAGATTAAGAGGGCTCAAACCCTTAAGCATACCATCTTCTCGAATGATAGGATTCCCTAACAAGCTATTCGCTGCTTGAAGTGTATTGAAACGAACTTCCTCTCTCTCTCTCTCCAATTGCTTTAAACCTAGTTTTAATACTCTCAAATTTTCTTCAATTTCTCAAAAAGCTCCTTAACCCAACTCCTCTCGTATATTTTTTTGCCTCTAGATCCTTGGTGTCTAGGTTATATCTTAAATAAGGATGGAGAAAACCACTTATTGAGGTGATCTTTGGGCAACTATTAATGGTAAATGATTTGACAATAGTTAGTAGTAATTAGGCCCATACTCAAGCCGTCAAATGAATTTTTGTGGGGGCAGACTATTTAATACGTCCACCTGATCGAAAGCAGCGGTACTGTAGCAGGCCTATTGTTGTTGTAGGAATAATTGGTGTAGGTGCTTTAATTAGTTCATTGGATAGCATCTTCCCTGTTTAGTACATTTCACATCAAAACTTATTCAAATAAAATACAACAATATACCTCATAATAATAACACTTAAACACATACAAGTACAAATAACTCAAAAATATAAAAAGTAACAAAAAATAAGGGAATCCTCCCAATTGTGTCTTGATGCTACTATCCATGAAATTGAAGTAGTTGTCCTTCGATAACTGTTCAAATTTAGATGTCTATTTGTTATTCCAATTTGTTGTTTGAGTTGGTTTTTATTGAGCTTGTAGTGATGGAAGCCTCTCCTGAGCTTAGTACATTATCATCTCCATAGCTCCATGTAGATACATCCTCGGACAATGTGCCTTCAAGTGAGTAGGCAGACTCATCTACAGTTCCCACTCTATTTAAGAGACCTGAATAAGTCCTGATTGAAAGGGAACCCAAGCGGCTTATTTGCGATGCTTTTGGGATTACCCTTTAGTGATTTGGTTCCCTTCCACATAGGATTACATTAGACATGTCTGCCCTTGGTTTTTGTAGTTCGTAGTCTAAGGAGTAAGCTAGATAGTGAGCTTCTTGTCTTTTTCGGGCTTGTGATATGCTCACTCCTTGAATAAATGATGACATTAGAACCAAAAGATGAGTCATCTAATAAGTTGGCAGAACCATCTCTGTGGTTGAGTTCACTTGTTCAAGCAGCGTGTTCTATTTATTTTTTGGAAGATTTATCATCTGAAAATGATGGTTGAGACCTATTAGGACAGTGTCAGTATAGGTCTCCCTTTTAGCTTTTTCCCATCCAATGTATTGGTTTAGTATCCGTTACTTAGGAGTGAATCCATTGATCTACTTTTTAGTGACACAATAATGTTCCCTTTTATCAACTCTCACGTTTTGTCCTCTTATCCTTTCTTCCTTCCCATTAGTTTTAGGAGGTATGATCATGAGCATCCATTCTATTGTGTAACTTCTTGTTTTGTCGGCCACTTCTCTTAAGGAACATTGATGTCCAGAGCTATTGATATCTTGTTTCCAGAATATTTGCATTGCCATCTTCTATTTGTGGATTCTTTGGGAAAAACGATGGTTGGACTTACTATCCATCCCGAAATGTTTCTTTTTGTTCCCTTTATTTTTCTTTTCTTTCTATCACCATTTTTCACAACTAATGTAGTTTGTTGAGATAGTCTCCATAATGTTTTCCTCCCTGATTATGGTGTCAGCTCTTTGTTATGCATGTAGACGTCCTACTGGAAGAATACTATTACCAATTTTTGTTTCTTGTTTCATGTCACTCTACATTGGAGGAAAAACTAAGAAATTCATTGAGAAGTCCCATAGGTGTTCCCAAATCAGAGTGGATGTGTGTTAGCTTAGTGAATGACTCCACTAGCATGAGTGTAATTCTTATTATTATTGAATACAAACCTAGAAGGTTCATTGACCTAGTTGAATTACCTATTTCATATAGAACTAGTGAGTTTGCTTCATTATTTGCACAACATATATGTGATCTGCATGCTAACATTAGAGGAAAGTTAGCTATGACATCAAAAGCTGACTCACATGAGAAAGCTGTTATGGTTCATGCGATTCCTAAATAGTTTCCCACTAGGAAAACTAAATATCTTGTAGCTAAGAGGATAAGTTCATATAAGATTCAAAGTTGGATAAGTTCACATGCTTATTGGTTAGAGTTATTTAGGAACACAGGCATTGGCCAATGTTCCCCTACTCCCATTCACTATCAAATACTCTACTCCCCCTTCCACCACTAAGCTAGTACCACCATCATCGCCTTCTACACAGTGATACACCCATGTTTACCTTTAGAGACAACATTGATTCCATGTCATTTGATGCTACTGCCTTACTCACATGGAACTGTGAAGAGATTAGCTGAGTAATTTTCTTTACGAAACTAAATGACCATCTCCTTCACATGATCCATATTTTACTTCTGACTTTACACTACAAGACACTACAAGAAATAACACTGATCCCACGTATTTTGCCATCTTACTCACGTGGGTTTGAGGAGATATTAGATAAGCACTTTGTCTTTACTATAGAGGGTACATAGTACAAGTACTTACTATGATGATGGGGGCTATCTTTAATGGAGAATTCATTAATCCCAACCAAGGAGCTACAATGTTCATGATCGGATCTTCTTAAGGAGTATAGGTGACTTCAATTAATGTAGACGAGTGCTTCACTGCTAGGGAGAGCTGATATGGTACCTAGTGGTTCACATTGACAACATTGATATCATCTTAGTCACCTAATAGTTGTATAATTTTCAGTATTTAATTTAAAAGCTTTATTATTTGATGAATTAGACTCCCTAGGGCATAGTCCCTTTTTTTATTATGATATGAGATTTGGCTATTTCGTAGTAGTGTTGAGG
This sequence comes from Apostasia ramifera, assembly GCA_019297695.1. Taxonomy (NCBI): domain Eukaryota; kingdom Viridiplantae; phylum Streptophyta; class Magnoliopsida; order Asparagales; family Orchidaceae; genus Apostasia; species Apostasia ramifera. Next base: position 107,916 of record JAEMOT010000290.1, read on the forward strand.
ATTGTTGATTTTTGTTGTTTGGGTTTACATTTTTGTTGATGTTTATGGTTGGTTTATGTTATGATGTTTTGTTGTTGGGTTATGTTTTGGAGCATGATATGATGTGTTTATGCCATTTGAGAGTGAACTTGTATGATAGGAATTCTTTGTATGGATGCTCCATTCTTTTATTGGTTGATTACACTACAAGATCATTGCCACCAAAATCAACTAGGCAAACCAAGATAGTTATAGTTTTTCAGTCTCCCACACCCCCTACCAAGTTTCAAGGGTGGTGGGGTTGTGTCAATCTTGTCTAGACAAGGGAGAAACCAACTTAAAACCTTGAGGGATATTTTCATGTGATTGTTGAAATGAATAATTTGTCATTGCAAATCCATGTGTGAAATGGCGCTCAGACTAGGGAGGTTTTTCAGGTTGGCTTTTTGTTTTTGGACTAATGTAGGTGTTTGACGCTCTAGAGAAGGCAAAGATTCTATTTCTTCATTTTGGTGGTTGGAGGCACTCCACACCAGGACTTATTAGATCTAGAACTATTTTTCCTTTACCATCTATGTGTGACACTGTTTTGCTAAAGCCTTGTAATAGTCGCATGTGTTAACCCATGCTTTGTTAGTTCTCATGGAAAACCTTTCTTCCTTGTTCCTTGTAGTTGGATTTGTTTAATTTGAATTTTATATGCTCTTCTTTCTTTGAGTTGCATGTTGTTAGACATGAGGCTCGATATATTTCATGTTTTCTCCTTGTATTGTGAATTTAGTTAAGACCTATACTTCATCATCACATGATTATGAGCTTTTCTGAAGAGCCTTCAACCTATGTCTTTTCAAACTTTATCACAGCTTGAGACCAACTGAGATAGTTTAATCCATAGAAAAACCTTGAGTTTTCTAAAACTAGGCATTTATGCAATTCATTTAGTACAAATCGTTTCCATTTTGATTCACGTATGCAGCTGGTTGTTTTATTTGATTCTTTGTTTTCTGCAATCTTGAATAACTGATGGCCAACTTTCATTATCTTCCATTTTACTGTCATTAAGTTCCACTGTACTGTCAGTTGTACAATTTTGAAGATAAAGGAGGTCGACGTGTTGTCTTGAGGCCTGAAATAACTCCTTCATTAGCACGTCTAGTGATCAAGCAAGGGTATGTATACTCATATTCTTCTTGATTGTTGTCATTGTTATGTTGGTACCAATATTTATCATATTTTTGCCATTTGCATCACTTCAAGCCATTGTTGTGTTATTGGTTGCCTATTTGACGTATCTTCTTTTTTTTGTAGACTTAAAACCCCATTTTTAAAACTTTAGTCTAATCAGATTTATTGTGCTCTTTTTTTGTTTAGAAAATCTGTCTCCCTTCCATTGAAATGGTTCACAATTGGGCAATGTTGGCGGTATGAACGTATGACAAGAGGACGACGCAGGGAGCATTATCAATGGAACATGGATATAATAGGAATTTCCAAAATTCGGGTATGATTTTTGCAAAGAATATAAGCTGTTTGCCCGCCTTTGGTTTTGTGCATATATATTCTATCTAGTCTGAAAATCATGTACAATTTTTTTTTTTTTTTTATTTTGGTTGTTGTCCACGTAAACTTATCATTTTACTTGTGGTCCACGTAAACTTATCATTCTTTTCATTAATATTATTCTTCCTTTCAGTTGTTTAGTGGTAACATTGATAGTGATCTTAAAGTCCTTTCTCATGTGGTTCTAAGAATAAGCAGTCCAGCATCCTTTAAAAACTCCATGACTTTCCCAATCAAATCAATGAGTAGAAATGTGTGACATCTCATAACCACTTTCTTTCTCATGCTGGCTGTTTGACATGATCTATACTTCATTTCTTAACCTTTTGGATCAAGCATTACACTATCTAGTCATATATATTACTCAACATTTCATTCATTTATTTATTTGACTGTTTCCTATGCAAACTGTTTTAATAATTATGACCCACAACAGTTTGCATGGCGATGAACTGAGTTAACTGCATATGTTTTGGGTCAGTGAACTGATAAATGAAAATACTTGGTTTGTTGTTAACCGGTAATACACATGCTGTACGCGCTTGTGGGTTTCTAGATACCTTGTATTGTTTTTTATGACAGAAATTATAAATAACTGCTTAATATACTTATCCTAGGTTGTGTGTGTACGAAGATAATATTATTTCTTTGCCCTCCGTCACATGTCAGTTTGCCTTTTAAATTGTTACCTTCTATACTTTGTTGGCTTTTTAAAATTACTTCCATCCAACAATTCTAAAGTCTTATTTTCAACACTACAAAAATTTCCCTTTTGCAAGTTTGGGTTTATATATTGTCGATGAGGGACAAAATGATTTTGTATGCAATTTATAGATCTTCAGGTATTACAAATTTTATAAAACGAGCACTATTGTCTTTAAATATTAATTATGTGATAGACTGAGAAAAAAATAAATCCCTCAAATAAAAATTAGTTAAAGTTATAATTGAATGGGATTTGCGATAAATAATAATTTACTAAAATAGACTAAGGCGTCAATTTAACTTGCAGTAATCCAGATATAGGATTTATCTATTGCTTCCCTCTCACATGAGACTCGATGACAGCCATCAACTTATGGATCGCCCTCTTTAAGAGCTTTAAGTGCTTACACATGTACTTGTGCTTCTTTATTATGGGGAAGCATGGACCTGACTTGACTGTCCAAGTTGGCAAGCATTATCTTCCTGGCTTCTAGTAGATCGGTGGTAAAAGTTTCCATCCCTTCTTCATTCTCCTCACTTGATTTTGCTCTACATTCTAAGCTAATCTTGTTGGCTTTCACTGCTGCCTCCTCATGAGAATGGGGGATGGCTGTGAGACATGTTTCCACTGTCCTCTAGGTGTCTGACCTCTATAATAATTCTCTCCTCGGCCTCTATCTTTGTCTGTTATACATTCACCGAAGCATCCTTGCAGACACGCCTTATGGTATTTGTAGCCACCACCTTCGCCTTTGCTAATTGAGTCCTCAAGAACTTGTCAACTTTCTAGACCATCACCAAGCCAAGTTGTTATTCATGTCGATCTTGGCAATCTCTTGGCAGGAGCCTCCTTACACCTTTCCTCTGCACTCGTGAGAGCTTCTTGTGAAGGGACTTCAAGCGGTTGAAACTATCCCTTGAGCTCTTTCTCTCCTGCATGATTGCAGACTGAGTTGCCTCGGAAGAAGCAGCTTCCCCCATAGGGTCCTTATCTCCTCTACCTGCTCTAACAACTTAATTGAAGCATCCTCATAACAGTGTTCCAGTGTGTTGGCTCGTCCCAACATTGAGTTGATCTCAAGTAAACCCTAGAGATATGCATTTCAGAGGAAGCTAGCATACAAGAGGAACTGAAGAACAAATGTACCTTCATGACTTTGTTGAAAGCATCGAGTCTCAAGTTGATGCTACTTCTTTTTTTTACCCTCCTTTCATATTTCTCCATGGCTAAACCCTAAATCAAGTCGTAGCCAAAGACTATAGAGAAGCTGATAACCTCCTTCCATTTTTTGATTAATCTTCAAGAATAATTCTCTCATCTCTCATAGAGTTAATCTTCAATGCTTATCCTCCATTAGTCAAGAAATTCTTTCATCTGAATGGTACTATTCAGAGGCAACTATGAGCGTGCCATGTCAGCAAGTGGGGTTATTTTTATCCATGTGATGTGCTTGTATTTGCATCCAGACGGTGCTCTGTTAGAATGTAAGAAAATTTTCCATTAGTCATGTCATGTTGAAACTGCTAGGTCATCATATAAGTCTCTCAAGTTTGCTGGTAGCATCGCCATAGCCCCCTAAACCATTGACGAGGCCACCACGTGAACTTGCTTCTTGTATAACACTTCCGGGGAGACGGGAAAAAAGTTTGATATTGATGGGGGTTGATTATCCACACGCCACCGCTTTAGGTGTCTCTTCCAACTTTTCTTCCTTCTCCCCTTCCTGATCAACCACCAATACCACATTATCTCCTTCCAACTCCACCGTCTCTATCGTCTCCCTTTTTGCTGAGTGAAGAGGAACATCATCCAGTAATCCTTCATTGCCCGAGTCCTCCGACACTCTTCTTTCTTCATCAAAATTTCCTTTCAAAATCAACTCCTTCGACGAGACTACACCAGAGGCAAACTAAAGCCCCTTGGGTCCGGATCTTGCAAACTATGGGATCACTAATCGCTCTAGAATTATGCATTGAGGAAAAAGTTCCCAACCTGCAAAAAACACTACTAGTGACAAGAAGACATAACATTAAGCATGCTGAATGGAGCCTACCTCCTGCAGTCGTGTAACTCTTGTGCACCTTGTCCTAGTCCTCCAGAAAGACCTGAATGGCATATGGTGCATTGCATTTCAATTTTTCCATTGATCTGTTTTGGAAAATAATCAGACTAGGCGCTTCCCATAGGTCATGACCACCACCCTCAGTGTTCAAAATTTCAAGCATCTCCTTTGAATGTACTTATCGCTCAACTCTTAGTGCAAGCCCTTTACCCTGCTAAAGATGACCGGCACTCGTGCTTTCAACATATAGAACTTTGGATATTTTATGTGTACCATCCACTTAAATGCTGCCTGAAAAGTACTTTGTTCTAGTTAATGTACCTTTTCTCCAACATCCTCGTGAAATATAAAAAAGTCAGTTATTGTACTTTCTGTCCAGCATCCTTGTGATGGAATATATTAAGGCCATTACATTCGGTGGAATCTTGGGGAAGCCCTCTAGAGGCCTATTTGGCTACTCTTTTGCTTAGCCTTTTTAAATTTGCATCGCTGGTTCTCTATAAACACCGTTGTAATGTCTAAAACGTCCTCATCTCATAGTGTGCTTTCATGGTCTATCATGGTGTATTTGAATTGGCCTGCCATCTCTACATAGGCATTTGTCTTCATTACTGGCAAACTAACCATTGTAGGATGAAGAGCGATTTGCAAGAGGTGAAAATGGCGCAAGGGAAGAGGGAAAATAGAACTGTTATAGGCAGGTCATATCTCACAGTCCCCACCCTTAATAACAATCAAATTGAAATTATGCCATTACCATTTTGCCATGCCATTTTCATATCTCACAATCCTCAAATGGATTTTGTCATTTCAAGCATTTTAAGTAATTGAAATTTGAACTGAAAATTACTAGTCCTTTGTAAGTACACCAACCCTTGGTCAGTGAAATTGCACAAGTCTAACACAATTGCAATATCTCACCCCACAAGGAATATTCCAATAAATATTCTCACAACACTTTCATCATTACAAATTTGTGATGGTGGAAGGAGAGGTGGGCTTGGTATTCCAAGTCAACGGTGTCATTGACGTATCTAAAGTAGGCATGTTTTCCTCCACAGGATGCCTTGCAGGAACTTGCTTTTCAGAGGAGCATTGACGGCTAAGTCACCTTTTGGCTTCGATCCCTTGATTCCTTCTTCCCAAAATCATCCAGATTTGCATCTCTTATGGCAATGATGGGAGTTTCTTTCACTTGGCTAGTAACTTCGAAAAACTGCAACTTACCAACACTTGTAAGACTGATTCTTTCATTGTCTTGTCTTCCTCAAAACCACCCTTTCTTCCTCGGTGTCATAGCTGAAACTCTGTGGACCCCTTCCTTTATTGGAGGTGCTTTTGAGCCTTCCTTTGCCTTATTAGGAGCAATCCATATGAGCGTCAGTAATCACACCTACTTATTCTAGTACGCTCACCTTAGGGGTTGCGGCACATCCTCCAAATCACTCAAACCCTTGAAGGCCTCCAAGTCCAGGTCAAAATCCATGTATTTCCGTCACCAAATGATCTTTGCCAAGAGAGATCAGAAAGGACACAAAAAGGCTGACTAACCCTAAAACCCTCCAATGTCTAAGAGAAAATGAAAAGACGCATGCGGTAAAATCTTGATTTGCTGTGTTCACATAAATGTTCACGCTTAGTAACTCAGGGGTGGGGTGGGGCCACAAAATGTTTATGAAAATAATTAGCACTATGATTTTAGCTGTACATATGGCTACCCCATCAAATCCAGTTCATCAAAGGTCCAACTCTTGGAGCAAGTCCCCATCTTCTACTTACCCGAATTTCAAGCTAAGATGTCTATTGTCCTATGGGAACTCATAGCGATATTTCAGAAGCACTTGTAGTCCTCTTCGAGTAAATGAAACCCCAGACGAAAAGGTTTCAACAGAATGCTTCTCCAGATCTGGTAATCCAAAGGTAATACTGTCTTTACTCCATATAAGTCTTTGCTCTTGTTCCATTCAAAGATATACTAGAGGGTATTCAACTTGTATCTCCCCTTAAGAACAAGCACCCCATCACTATCGCGTAGCTCTTGCCTAGCATAGCGATCATGGGAGCATGGCGACTTTCTAAGTATTAGTAGGCAGTAGCTAAACAACTACTTAGTGTCATCACAACAACCCTCTAGCCACATCGTTATCTCTCGCATCTATAAATAGAGGATACCTCATGAACCAATAAGGGGGTGTGGTGATCAATTAGAGAAGAAGGCTCTCCTCCACGAAAAGAAACTCTCTCTCTCTCTCCCTCTCCCCCCACCCCCCCACCTCTCTCTCTTTCCCACTCTAAAGACATATGTCAACAGTAACAATCGTAGATATTTAAATATAATAAAATAATCTGCATTAATCTATCAAAAGTGTATGGCACGTTCTAATTTGTCTATTGTGTAAATGGCCCCATCAATTCTGTTTGTTTAGGAAGAGTTCGTCCATGTCGAGTATGGGACACTTTTGCTTGTGTCTCTCAAAAAATTCTCATGCAATCTACAATAACACTTGCTTGAAGTCACTTAAATCACCTTGAAAAGGTATTTCATCACAAACTAAATATCACTAGTATATCAATTTCAAATTAAAGTTATCTAGTCACTCTGCTCTTCAAAGATTTGATCGATTTGCTCATTTTATAGTATTGGATTTAGCTAGTGGACACACATAGGTGTGTTCACTTTCATGGCAAAACTGACTGGATATTATTGTTGGGTCCTAATAAGCTAACCATATTTAAAATACTGAAAATATGCTCTTCCCATGATCGAGTTATCTATTGAGGATTCTCTCCAAACTTAATGCAAATGTTCAAATAAATATCAAATAAACTAATGGGAAGGTGTCATTTCTAGGGTTAAGTTTGTTAATTGCTTGCATTATTTCGATAAAGTCTGATTTCATGCAATTGATCCAACAAACTTATTAGATTTCAATGTCATGTTTTTCTTTTTGTCTTGGGAACTAAACACCTTGTACCCGATTAACTAATTTTAGAGCATATTTGGTGCAACAAAAGCATTTCAAATGTGCGGTTTAACACTTTAACATCAACACGCACACGCCATTATACCATCCTAAGTCAGTTGATAGCTCAATTGCAGCTAGCTTTGGCCGAAGGTCATTAATTTTAATTGTTTATTGCAATATAGTACATGTATGATTGTGGTATTATGACATTACATTATGGCTGTTTGAGTTCATTGTTTTTAGGTTTCTTCTGATGTTGGGAAAGTGAAAATTTTTAGGTCATGTCAGTAGTCTTAGGAAGTTGCAGTACCATTTTTCAAAAATTTTGTTTAATCATCTAAAGCCCCCTAATTACAATGATAGGAGTGTTATTTATAGTCAATTTGCTTTCACTAAACTAGAGAAATTATAGGCTAATGACAATAAAAAATAAATTCTTACTATTTATCCACAATGATGGAATTATTTTAAATTTTATTTAAATAGCAAATATTTAATATTTGGCATTTAAATAAATTATCATTATTTAACTAAAAGATAAGCACAAATAAAAATTAGCCATTCTGCTTACATTTGTGCCTAAAATACGTATGCCAATAGTCCTTTCTGTCCTCAAGTGGATTACCATTATTCTCTTCTGGTTGAAGAAGACTTAATTTTGTTTAGATAGAATGCAAATAGGAATTTAGAATGGCCAGGTTCAATCTTCTGCACTTGTCCTCTATAATCTAAGTAGTATCAAATGCTGATCGACCATTCCATTTGCGAGATAATAGTAATATTCACTATCAATTGTGCTCAAAATTTCATTAGCAAGAATAGTCTCAATCTTGTTTTTACTGTGAAGTAGTGGATGACCTTTTAGAATAAAAATACTTGCAGGAGTAAGACCGGGCAAAGCAGGAGGCTCAAAGGTATATTAATATAATATTAGATCTTTTATATTAAAAATAGAACTAATATTTATATGATCAGGTTATTTAAGTAAATAATCATTCGATCCAAGTTTATCAATGTCAGGAGGTTAATAGCTCTTGCGTGAAGTTTCTTGAAAAACTTTTTAGGTTGGCATTCAGGGCGAATACGAACCATTACAAAGTTACCGATGTTAAAATCCTTAGCCTTATAATGAAACATCATCAGCAATTTTATATACAACATTACATGTAGCAATTTTTCGTTTAATGTCAACATGAATGTTATGTATGTGGCATGCAAAACATTTAACAGAGTCAGAAATACATAAATTAGAGGTAGAGAAGCAAGATTAAGTGGAGCACGGGATTTGTAGCCATAGATATATTTAAAAGGACTATTACCGATGAATCTATTAACAATAATTATTATAAAAAATTCAGCAATAGGTAGAACAAGATCTTAAAGTTCAGGTTTATTCCCGACAAGGCACCTCAATAAATTACCTAAATTTTGGCTATCTCAGTTTTATTATCTAATTCTGGATGTAGACAAAAAAAAGGAATAACAAACAAACTTGACATCTCTATTAGAAATTTTAAAACTGGGAAAAATATATAATTTAATAACATCTTTTAAGAACAACCTAGATATATATGGGCTACAAGAAATGAAATGTGTCATTTTAAAAAATCTATCAACAACTATAAAGATAAAATCATGACCTCTAATAGTTTTAGGTAACCTAAAATAAAATTCATACTCAAATCTTTTCATGGTGTATAACTGTATAAGATATTGGTATTGGTATGTACAACCTTTTGGTTTGCTTCTTAGCTTTAGTAGTTTGATAAGTACGATATTGAAAAATAATCCTAAAGATTTTTTTATGCAAACTGTGCTAATAAAATCTATCAGAAACTAAACTTTTTATTTTTTCATGTCTTAAATGTCCATTGAATCCCCCAAATGCATTTCCCAAACATGGTAAACTTGTAAAGATGGTTGAGGAATACAAAGTTGTGTGCTCTTAAACAAACCGATGAAGAATAAGAAAAGATTCATGATCACGTCAATACCTTGTAAATTTTTTGAAAAATTATACCAAACAATGAATTCAATTTTCATACTGTGAAGTACTCCGGCAATTGTACCAAGGCCATCATTAATACGTCTAACTTGTGTTTAATGTTTTTAGCACAAAAGTGTATTCATTAGAAAACTCTACTAACCTATTGGTTGATGATGTCTAAATGAAAAATGTGCATGATGTTCATCTACTAATTCACTCTCAAACATATTTTTAGGATAATATTCAACCTCCGGATCATTAGACTTAAATTCAACTATGGGTTTAATGAATGCACAAAGAGGTGTAGGTACAATACCTTGTATAGACCCTGTGGATAAATTCTTAAGATTGCTTGACCTAGATCAATAATGTTTTGCAGGGAAGAATAATTATTAGAATAAATAGAAAAAGAGAAAAAAATGAGAAAAAATTAGAGAATTTTATTTAACTATCCAAAGGTCTTGTTTGTCAAATGCCCAAAATTGGGCAAAAAAATATAATAATAATATTTTTAATTTATTATAAATTTTAATAATTTTATTTCACATCCAACACAAATTTCAAGCTTAAAAATCAACATTATTTCACATCCAACACAAATTCCAACCTTAAAATCAACTTTATTTCACATCCAACACAAATTCCAACCTTAAAATCAACTTTATTTCACATCCTACACACCTCCCAATATTAAATTAAATTTCTTTCCAATCAACTGTATAAAATAAAATATTTTCTATTTTCTTACCTAAATTTATCCTCCAACCAAACAAGAAAGTCTCTAATTACAATGATAGGAGGGTTATTTATAGCCAATTTGTCTCAACTGAATTAAAGGAATTCTAAGTTAATAATAATGAAAAATAAATTCTTACTAATTATCTACACTAGTGGAATTATTTTGAAATTCATTTAAATGTTAAATAAACTATTATTATCTAATTAAAAGATAAATACAAAATAAAAATAGTCCTTCTGCCTTTATGCTTAAAATATGCATGCTAATTGTCCTTTCTGTCCTCAAGTCGATCGCCATGAAATGGTATTTCTATTTAGGGATCCTATTTTGAGAATTCGTAGTTTAAAGTTTTTTTATTGATATGATTTTAGCATTTACCTTTTGGTCGATTGTTGTCATTCGTCAATTGCTATTCTTTTTCTTCTTTGCTCAAGGTGCAAAAAGTTAGTATGATTAAAGTTTCCCTATTTACTTATAAGTAATGCAAAGCCTATGTGAGTGAAAACCACCCTTAAAGGGGCTCTCCTTTGATTAGCTAGTGGGTGAGACAACATTTGTGGGAAAGATTTAGATATAGGCTTCTATAAAAAAGGAAATCCTAGTGGTTGATTTAAATGAAAATGGATGGAGCAGATTTACAAGGGCACGAAAATCTCGCAGAGGTTTTTGGTGCAAAAACATTGTAGGATACATTTTTCTGGCACTTAAAATACGAGTAGCAATTCAACTTGGCTGATCGAGTCAGGTCAACCTAACTGACCCGACCTATTTAAGCTTGACTCGAACCTGCCCCGTTTATTAAACAGTTCAAGCATCAAAACCTGTACTCGATCTGCTTAATAAACAAGTTACTCGAGTTGACCTGCCAACCCGTTTATTATAATTATTGAGGTATCAAAATTTGATAAATCTAATATTTTTATTTTGAATTAATATTATCATAATGCTTAATCAATAATATTAAAGTAAATAAATAAATTATGTAACACATCTAATAATTAATGTTAAAATTAATATTAAAAATGAAAAATATATACCAATTTTGATAAATGGGTCATTAGTGGGTTGTAATCGAGCCAACTTGCAACCCATACCTAGGTTCTCTTAAACAAGTCAAATTCGGGTCGACTCGTTTATGACCCGAACCCATATAACATATATCCAGTTAAGTCAGGTCAGGTTTGGGTTTGGTCAAAAATTACCACCCCGAGCTTAGATGCTGCAATAATGAAATGCATTGGCTGAGCTTTGCCAAAGAGGTAAGGCTAGAACATACACAGAATCAATCTCATTTTAATTTTTGGGTAAATTTTATCCATGCGATTAAAATTTAGTTTTTACGTATTTAACATCCAAATCTTTAATATTACACACTGCTACCAAAATTATTTGAAAATTACGACTTACGCATAACTCATGCCACAAAATTGTGACATGTATGTAGCAAATGTTATAATTTGTCATTTAATTTTAGTGGCTAAGATTTAATATTAAAGATTTAAATGTCAAATATGTAAATAAATAAATTTTAGTGCCATTTATATAATTGCCCCTTGAAATTTTAAATAATCCTTATTTATGAGTGTGAATCATCTTATATCTTCACATAGTTATCCCTAGAATGTTTTTGTAGTTGTATGTAATAATTCTTCATTAAATATACTAATCCCTTTATGTCATGAGAGCCAATGGAAAACAAAAGGTAGGTTCACATGTAGGAAATGTAACAAACAGACAATGGTTACAAATGCAGACTCAACCATAGAAAAACTTTGTAATCCCGACACACTAAACTCAATCTGATTATAAGCTTAGGGTTAATAAGTAATGTTGTAAATGAATGTCACGTAAAAGATGTCAGCATTTCCTGAAACAACTTGCAAATTTGACAAACCAGTCTTCAAAAGCGTTTGTCATCACCCATTTGGACATGCTCATTATCAGAAAATGCTATTCTCTCACCCAATTGACATAATGCTTAGGGCTCACAACCATCTCAACATATTCTACTTTCTCAGCCTCATAGCCATTGTGCTCCTAAGAAGAATCCACTATATAAGTAGGCTTATCATTATAATCAAGTAATGGAGCCATACGCCTTTGGTATGCGATTTAAAGATCAATAGATTAATAATAGATTATATAAGGTAAGCACAATTATCTTAAATGATATATTATGTGAAGGATCGAGAAAAATATAAATCTCGCAAATTAAACTATTTAAAATTCAAAGTGATTTGGATCGGAGTTAAATAATAATTTATTGAGTTAGATTAGGACATTAATTTAAATCTTAGTAATCGAGAGTTAGAACTTCAAAATTAAATTGTAATACTCTCAAAATTAAATTCCAGCAATAATTTACTCAATTAAACTTTAGATCACTCAAATTCAAATCCAACATCCTAAACGGTATGCTAATTTCAATTGAAAACAATTAACCATAATAACTGAGTTCAACGTGTGTTTTGTACTTTGCTTTGGGAAGTCAAGGGAATTTTGGAAACAAAAATGGCAAGAGGATATGTGGCTGTAGATCTATTGTTTGTGGCAAGGTCAAGGAAATCTTAGCTTAAGACGATCCTGCTGCATGACAAAAGGCATCTTGGAAGGAATTAATTAGCATCTGAAAGAATTTCTCGATCAACAGTGGGCATTGTGTTGGAGGGGACACACGAGTGCAGGAGGGATAAATTAAGCTTCACGAGAGGGCCCTAATTGCATGGAATGAGGCAGGATAGCACGCTGGAAACAAGCTCAGCATGGATTAGCATGATTTGATCCAAGCCATCAATCATATATATGTACACTGTCTGTCTATCTGTTTATGTATATGTCTAGTTTTTCAGGCTTTTAACTGTTTTTGTCTTTCTTTTTAATTTTGATTGACTGCAGCCTCCATAAATATAGCATTAAGGCATGTCAACAAATGATAGTTTCGAAGCAGATTTTTCCTATTCCTTGTTCCCCCCTCCAACCCCCCCCACACCCCCCCACCCCAATCCTAAATACAGCATTATTTGGTGTTGGACTTCATGGACTTATGAAAGTTAACTTCATGGACTTCAGAGACTGTATTTGATGTTGATTTTTTTTGTTTGATTTTGTGTACATTCCCTGACATTTTGCCGTGGTATTAACTTCTATTTGATGGACATAGGCTGAGGCTGAACTTATTCATGCTATTGTCCTGTTATTTGAGCGGCTTGGGATCAAATCTTCAGATGTTGGGATCAAAGTTTCTAGTCGAAAGGTTTGCATAGAAATGTACTTGCCTATAGCAAAATTATTTGTCGTTTCACTTTTTTGTTACCTGTCAGCTAGCAACATTTGTAGACCTACATAGGGTTGTCGATAATGATCTAAAATTGCAACTTGCTAAAGAAGCAGTAAAATTTTGAATCAAATCGAGCTCCAATCAAAATGTACCAAGTTGAGTTCCGAATTGGAGACGTGATTCAGAATCAATTTTCATTATGTTTCACTCGAAATGCATTTTGAGTCTGATTTATTATTGTATGTAATTAGGGTTTCTTTGCATATATATATATATATGACATGAATGGCTTCTAATGTGACCACAGTTCAACCTCCAATCCTGATATAGTCCATTGTTTTAACAGAGTTCTATTTCCATTTATGTAGCCTCTGCATTTATTTAGGCTTGTATACAGCTGAGCCCTTTACATAATAAGCTAAACATGTATAACGGCGATGGATTATGATGAAATGAATTAATGAAAAATGGTTTTATCTCCCAGTCTTCTTCTCTGTATCTTTTAGATTCTTCTTCCTTTTCTTCTGCTCTGGTTTCCCCACTGCTTTCTTTGTTTTCCTTTCTATATTGTTCACCTTCATGTTAATGTTGAAACCTAGAACGGATTATGCTTTTGCGCTTAGCTCATCTTAGCAATGGATACATGGTTCTTTTGTGAAATTCGACCATAGCCTATGGTACTATAACCGCAAAACAAGGTATGTCCAGTACAAAAAGTTCGATCCTCGTCGAGAATCGCACAAAAATAGGATGGGAGGAACATGCCCCTGCGTCATTCGACATCATCTAAATAGAAAAAAGAAACTACAAAATCTACTGCTTTATTTGCAACTTCGTATACATGAGATATCCTAAACGCTTTCAAGGCGCTACGAAGGTGGGAGATCTGAGTCATGGTCCTATCTGGTGGGTGTCCTCTGGCTGTCCTGTAAAGGTCATCAATAATGATGGTTGAGTCGCCCTCTATCCAAATCCCGTCCGCCGTGTTCGCCCACTCACAAGCGGCTGTCATCGCTACAAGTGCTCCTGTGGCTTTTGCTGTAAAGACTGCATGCGTGTAGAGCTTGGAATCTGCCGCTATGAAGAAGTTGTCATGGTGATCTCGTACCACCCCAACTGCGCTTGCTGCACCATTCTGTTTAATGGAGCCGTCGAAGTTCACCTTAATCCACTATGGGGTACCTGACTAAAACCTGAAGGTGGTTGCACGAAGCCGCCTTTTTAACTCCACGGCAATTCCAAAAGATTGCTTTAATCATTAGGGTGTGGGGCGGAGGTGGAGGGGCTGGGGTTGTGGAGGGGATTGCCACCTTCCTTATCAACATCTCCCTGAGGTTGGTTAGTTCCTTCTCCTAGTGTTTCTTCGAGGTTCTGTCCTTACTCTTGCGATTGTTGGCATTAGGGGAAAGAAGTTTCTGCAAGGAGATTTTGGCTTTTTCTTGTTGGCAATAGGGGGAAGGACGAGAGAATTTTTAAAAGGCTGGATATCTCCTTCCTCCATGTTCAAATCAAAGGCAGTGTGCTGGACAGTAAAGGCTCTGCCGTCTTTGGCTTCTGCCTCAAGAGGGGTGGTTGGGAGCTGGTTGCTGGTTTCTTTCAGTTGTTGTTTTTCAATGGTTGCAGTCAATGCCGCATTCTGCACACTACAACCTTGAAAATTTGCGCAGTTCTGCAGTTCTGCAGTTCTGCAGTTCTGCATTACCTTTTTGCTTGCTTCGCAGTAGCCCTTGCATTATTGTTTGCTGTCCCCAACCTCTGTGTTGTTGAGTTGCTTCAGTTTGCTGCAGTTCTGCACTGTTCTGCATTTTTGTGCTATGCAGGTGGCTATTCTGCGAAGGTTTAGTCCCTATAATCTGCTGTCCCACAATTCTAAACTGGTGGGCTGCATTTTTCTGTTGCCGCCTTGCCGATTTTAGCGGGTTAATTGGTTTTGACTTGCTCAGACTACTGCTTGCAGCCTACTTAGGTTGCTATCTAGCCAAACTTTATGGTTTTGTGTTTATTGGTTACAAGCATCCATGGTCCAACTGATTCCTTATTTGCATTCTCCTAATGGCTAGATTGGCTATGTAAGTATAGGCTATCATGGCGGGTTGGATCATTGTTGGAAGGGCTACAGTCGTTCTCACTAGGGGTTGCATTACCAGCATTATTGTCCATCACGTCATTGGAATAAGCCAGGGAGGGGTTAGTTGCATTAACTTTTGTAGTCGGGCCAAAAAGGGGGCAATTAATGTCCTTATGGCAACAACACATTTGAAACAGATAACTGTAATGCTTTCATACTCAACTGTTTGGTTAGGTCCAAACTTTTGGCCCGTTGATCCAAACTCCCGGTTGGGGCGTTTGGTTAGGTTGACCCTAAGACAAACTCTCGCAAAGGCTATCTTCTCCATGTTGGCAGTGATGGGGTCTATCCATAACGGGATGCCAATCTCCAAAGCGATTCTAGCTCGGTTCTCCTTACCCCAACAAAAGAGGGGGAGTTCTGGTATTCTTATCCAGATCGATGTCAAGGCACCCACCGAGGAAGAGGAGTCAAAATCTAGGGACCAAACATCGAGTCCTAGAATATGTCTCGCCACTTTCTATGGTCCACTTCAAATGACTGCGCCCCTATTCGCATCATTTTTAAATTGACAAATGAGATTGTCCTTGTCTACATCGAGGACTTTAAAACCATCATAGTGCCCTCATCTTTTATGAAGCTTGGCTGAGAGAAATTGAATTGCCAATTTTCTCCCAAATAGTTTGCCGACTAACGCACTTGGCTTGCATGTAGGAAACGGATGCTTGGTCGAGCTATATCACTTCTTCTTGGGTGTGGGCTGAGTTTGAGAGATCTATGTCCCCAAAGCTGACATACTCCCTGCGAGCCCAGGCAGAGTTACCTGTAGGAATATGATGAAGTTGCTACTTTGGTGGGATGCTATCACTGATTGACTGTTTTTGCAGAAAATTCCCATTTTGTTTGTTGAATATGGCCTCTGATTTTTGCTTAGCTGACTGTACATCCTGCTGGCATTGACTTGTCTGAAGCTGCTGGAGGCTATTTTGCTTGCTGGATAGTCCAAAATTTTGTAAAATGCTGACAGCGATATTCTGTCAAACACCTGGTGGGCAATTTTTGCTGTTGGAGCTGGCTGTTTTTGCAGTCTAAATAGAAGCTGCAGAAAAAACATTTTTGGCTGCACATTTTCAATCTGCATAACGAACTGCCCCAAAGGGCCTCTTGCATCCTCACCCGGAATATTTTTTGGACCATAACAGGCAGTTGAAAATGTTGCGGCTGCCCCAAGACCGCAGGGTGGGTAGAAACCATATCTTGGGTGTGATCTGGAATTGAAGCTTGCTGAGGGTGAAAATTCCAGCAGTTGAACTTCATCTTCCATGCGTTGGCTGGAATCCAACCCTTCATTTTCACTGGTGCTGTTGCTGCCTGCGATTCCAGCATTTCCAGCAACAACAAGTTGGGCATTTTGCTCAAATCTCCAGATTTTGGAGCTGCACCATGCTGGTAATGGCTGAGCTCCATCTTCATCCTAGTTTCATCGGATCTGCTATAGGCTGCGGTTTTCCTTGTTCCAGCTTCTACAAGCTGTGCGTTTGCTTGGAAAGGTCATGGGAAGAGGCCAAAGCTTGCTGGTTTTGATTGGCCTTCACCTGCAAGCTTGCAACCCTTCCCTCCAGCTCTGTAATCAGTGTCTTGGACCCAACCGGCAGAGAGGATGAATGCAATCTGAGCGAGTTGACCTGTTTGGGGTTCCTGCAGCCTTTCACCTTGCTCAGCAGAAGTTACTACTCCTCCTTCCTCTCCCTTGCAACGCCGGCCATGGTTTTCCAGCGGGGAGGGCGACCTTCCGCTTGTGCGCCTGTTTCCCAGCTCTCCTTCCCTTGACAAGGTGGTCGCGTTTCCTTGAATCATGCACTGTGGATGCACATGAATATATATGTCTTGAGAATTCCTATGATTTCCAGGCACAACAGTTAATAAATATTTAGCAATAGTATAGCCAATATGTCCTTCACACATGTTTTTTTGGTCAGACTAGAGTTCATGGATACATGGTTCTTCTAGGATTCTTGTCATGATGCACTAGTCCAGAAGAATCTACGGAAGATGTGTGAGTGATTTGGTTTGTAATAGAGTTATCAGACCAGGGCTACCATGGTAGAATGAACGGAAACCCAAGAAATGCGTAGGGTGGACGAATCTTTATACGCAATGATGGATTCGAAGGAGAAGAATATGAAGCTCAGGTGCAGGATTCCCAAGTTTTCTAGTAGTAATGTAAACTACTTGGTGTATCGTGGATAGTAGTTCTTTGAAGTAGATAATACACCTGAAGAGTTCAAGGTAGCATTATCTTCTATTTACCTTGAAGGAAGGGTTTAAAATGGCATCAACCATACGTAATCTATTTGGGAAGACCAACGGGACGAATATTGCCAAAGCTATTACCATGAGATTTGGTCTTACAAAGGATAATCCTGTAGAAGAATATTCTAGAAATCTTACAATCTTCTTGAATATTTGGAATATTTAGACTAAATTCTATAATATTATGTTGTCAATTGTAACGTCTTATATATATAAAGGAGAATTTTATCTTCTCTTATTTTACTAGTTTCTTTGTTGTACTCACCTCCTATATTAAATAGGATGATATTCTATTATTAAGTAATTCAGAATAATCCTATTATTTGGATATCTTTTAACTTAGTACCAGAGCAAGTTTTCCTTTATACTACATTGTGATCTCTGCCAAGGTACCAGACAATTCCTCTCTCTGGCTCCTCCTTCCTTACCGCACTCCAGCCCGATACTCCATCACTCGCACTTCTCTTAATTGTGCCGTACTCCAAGGCTCCTCTGCAGTACTCTCGCCACAATCTCCTCAACATGTCGTAGCTCTCCTTGCATTGTCTTTCTTAGCAGTATCGGTTCTTGGTCTTTGTGACTCTCTTGTGCTCATTGATGTTGTACCTATACCTCATTATATTTTAGAGAATATTTTATGTTTAATTTAAATAATTCGTTATTTAATATTATTTATTTAAATTATAAAACATCATTCGTATTTTTTCTTGCATTAAGAACACACTTTTTTTTATGAACCCTGAAGTATTGAAGTGGTCGAGGAACCAAGTATGGGATTCCAGACCAACTTATTACTTCAGCCATGCTTTCAGTACAACTAAGAGGCGAGGATATTCGGTTAGAAAATTCAAGGCTCCCTTGTTTGAAGTTGACGCCATGTTAGTTAAACTTGGTTTGCAGCATGCTTGCTGTTGGGAGGTTTAGTGGCTCACCACCTTGTGTTCAATACGTTGGAATTTTCAGCACCAAAGTCAACGTGTCTGAAGCTATTGGCTCCAAAGAGGTTCTGCAAGAAGAGAATGAAGCTCAACAAATTCAATTAAAAGCTCTCTTAAATTGATTTCAAACCCTCTTTGCTGATCTTAGGGGATTACCTTCTGTCAGGGAGTGTGATCAAGCCATTCTATTAAAAGAGGGGAGCTGAACTAGTTAATGTCAGGCTGTATCACTTGCCATATATCTAGCAAGCAGGGATAGAAACGTTGGTTCACGATATGAAAGAATCTGGGATAATTCAGGACAGCATAGTCTGTTTTCTTCTCTGGTACACCTTCACTATGCAGTTTTATTGTCAAAGCCATGTGAACAACCTAGAACAAGCCTTAATGTAGTGATTTCAAATTCTTAGCTGCAAAGTTCATTTGGTGCATCATATTGCTCCATTTTTTTAATGGAGTTCTATGGCCATTTATGTGGCATTTGCACTTTTGTATCCTTGTGTATCGCTAAAATCTTTACATAAGCCCGCCATTTATAACATACGGATTATGATGAAATGAATCAATGAAAATTGGTTCTGTGTATCTCCCCGTCATTTTTTACCCCCTTATCTCTTCTTTCACTTGTATTAATTCCTATGGAAATGACTTCAAGTTGAGCCAATTCGAAAGGGAAAATTTTGTGTTCAGGATTAGCTGAACCTGCACTAACTTTGCCAGGTTATATCTATAGGACCTCTGATGTTTCTAATTCTATCTGATGTCATTTGCTGATCCATTCCCTTGTCTGGTAACATTTCATTTCTCATTGTGGTTATACTCATTTTGGCAGGTTCTTGAGAGGGTGCTGCAGCTGCATTTTATACCAGAAAAGTTATTTGCAGAAGTTTGTGTAATTGTTGATAAGGTTAGGTTTCTTCAAATCAAATTCTTTAGACCCTTCTGCTTGTTTGTTTGGTTTTACATTTACATTAGTACAGGATATATTGAATTTTCATATTGTCATGTGATCTTACACATAATAGGCATTAGCAAATTGGAGAATATAATTAAAGAGGCATTTGATTCAATATTATCGAGATGTTCGTGTTATCAAAATGTTATTACTATCTAGATTATCTATGTTATCTCTCTTAATTAGTAGAAAATCAATCTAATCGCACATCTCTCCATTAGGACCATTACAAGTTAAGGTGACATTATCTAGATGTCATTATAGAATGATAATTTTATAATTTTTTATAATGCTAATTAAATATGTTATCAAACCAAACAATTAATTTTTTGAAATAACATGACCTTTTTTTTTATAGAAGAAACAACATGACATAACATTGAACCAAATGCCCCCTAAATCTGGTGATTTCTTTTCTTTTTGTTAAATCTATTTTTGAATTCCATAAAGCGTCAACCTAGAGTAAATCCTTCACTCTGCTTTGGCGTGTTACCACTCTTACCTTAGTTAAAGATGTTGAATATGCATATCCTGCTTCATAGCAAAAGTCACTGATCAAGCTCTTTTGATGCGGGACGAAAAAAAATGCAAATGATGTTTTATATTTATATTCAGCAAAATTTAATTAGCAAATTATGTTTTATTAAGCGCAAAATATTTTCTAAATAAATTATATGATAAATAAAATTCTCAATCTCGTAAATTAATAATATTTTAAAATTAAAATTAAATTGGATCGTTTGATAAATAAGAATTTATCAAATTAGATTAGGGCGTCAATTTAAATTTAATAAGTCAGATCCGAGATTCAGAAATTTAGGACAAATGTCTCACACTTAAATTCAATAGTAATTGTCACTCATGTAAATATCGGGTCACACAATTAGAGCCAAATAAATAATTCAAGTTAAGCAAATAGTTCGTATTGAAATCAAATAATCTTATTAATTGGGTTCAGAAAAGAATTTATACCTTAACCAAAGAAATTCAAGTAGTCGCAATGTAGGTGAGGCAAGCGGCTCAGCTCGGCATGCTCGGGTGGCACATTCCTCTTGCGAAAATAGCGAGTCGAACGACAAAGAAAATGACGAGTTGCCACGCGCTGGTCGGCGAAACAGCAGGTAGAGGAGGTGGACACGTGTCAGGGGCGAGGAATGAGGAGGTAGCAAGCGTCGAAGGCCGGCAAACTTCAGAGGTAGGCAAGTGCGCAAAGTATTGGAGACACTCGGAGATGATCTGGAGAGAGAGAGAGAGAGAGAGCAATGAGTAGAATTTTTATTTTTTATTTTTTGAAAGTGGATAATTAGGCTAATTTGAGGATTCTCACCAAAGGCTAACCCTATCATTTCCTTCATCTAGGCTTTGAGAAAGCTCAAACATAATTTCATTCACTAAATGCTATATTCTATTATAATGCAAGGCGATCTTTTTATATAAAGAGATCTCATGAAGAAATTTGAAAATACAATATTAAATACAGGAAATAAAATATCAAATAAATAAAAGCAAATATGGAACTAATTCTATTACAATAAAATAAAATCAGCTCAAAATATGGTGAGTCTTTAAATCTCCCAAATATGCTCTAAATTAAATCAATCTAAATAAAATTAATATGAAAATCTCTAATAGCTCTAATTAATTTGAATTTGAATTTTGATTCAGCAGATGATATATGGTGCTGAATGCTGGCCTGCAAAGAAGAAACATACATAAAATAAATGTTGCTGAAATGAGGATGTTAAGGTGGATGTGTGGATATACACGAAAGGATAGAATAAGAAATGAGTATATCCGAAAGAAAGCTGGTGTTGCACCAATTGAGGATAAACTTAGAGAAAGTCGGCTTCGATGGTTTGGACATCTAAATCGTAGGCCAATTGAAGCTCCAGTTAGAAAAATTGAGTTACTGGATTTTGCCCATGTACAAAGAGGAAGAGGGAGACCGAAGAAGACATGGCAAGAAACTATAAGGAGTGATCTTAGTTACTTAAACTTAGATAAGAATTTGGTAACTGATAGAGCGCAATGGAAACAAAGGATTCATGTAGCCGACCCCACCTAGTGGGATTAAGGCTTGGTTGTTGTTGTTGTTGTAGATGACGTCATTCTAGCCGTCCAATTCAATACTGATCTGTGTCCCCACCATCTTTGCTGTTTTTTCTAATCTAAAAATTGTTAGGTTTTCTTAAGAGAAAGACCAACGAATTTAACCATTTGGAATTACTTGTATGACATACAAATCATTTGGACATGCATACGGCTCAGTTGGCCACTATTTGTACTTGTATTTTTTTTTTTAATGAATGCAGTAACATGATACAAAACCTACATTTTGAGCTATAACCAATCAAAATATGAATTGCATAATTTTTAGTTTCATTTGTGAGTAAATGTATTGGTTTTTGTTTTGAATAATAATGTATTGGTTTTACTTTTCAGCTAATTATCTTGTTTCTTCAATAATATGTTAATGATCATAAATATTGCTTGAAGTTAAAATATCAACACTTGGCATATCTTTGCAGCAACACATTTTATCTACTTAGCTTGGTACAAGAGCGAGAATTATTAAAAAGGGTAATTAACGGAGAGATCCCTATAATTTCTTTCATTTTGCAAACTATTCCACAGTTTAAAAAATTCATCAAATAGACGCTCGTGTTTTTGGGTAGCTTTCATTAAGGTCTGCGTGTCAAAACAACCATTAAGTTAAATCAAAATTACCATACTTCAAAATATCTCATGTGCTGCGAAATTACGCTGAGATTTAAAAAAATAAACATTACTGTTGGGCCCAATTAGACACAAACCTGTCAATTTAGTCATATATAGTGAAAGGACATTACACCTAGGTTATTGGAACTCCATGAAGAGATGAACAAATGCCTTGGACCGAAATTGTATCCTAGGGCCTTGGTTTCTAAAATGTGGGTCCTAGAAATTGAATGAACTCCCTATGCCGCAATTACAAGGAGGTTCCCAGAGCAAAGAACATTGTGTCTAGGTTTTTGACCTCAAAGGTTAGCAAGACAATCAAGCTCTATTCAGTTTGTGGTTGCATTCCCCAATTTAAACATATTATTCATGGGCTCTTGATGTACTAAAATTTTTTTTTATAACATTTAGGTCCTAAGCAAATACCATAAATATCACATCTATGTCCTGAGGGGACATACTAATGATGATGACTTAAATCAGATCATGTGCCATGATGTTTTGATGGATGATGGATAGTATTTTCATTTTATTTTATTTTCTTATTTATGTAGTTTGATATGATTGGAATTAGTCAAACCTCTTTTATCTATTTATTTTATTTAATTACTTTGTTTGCTTTGTTTCACATTGCCTAATTTTATTTAGGATGGGATTAGTTCCTTTATAAATAAAGTCTATAATTAAACATGAGTAATGCTATGACTAGTGAAAACATGAGTTTGAGTGAGATTTGATTTTAGATGGGTTCAGTGTGAAATTCCAGAAGGGATTGATATCCCAAAATGAAAGGATAGAAAATTCTTAGGTGAGAATTCTTGAAATCATATTTATTTTATGTTCAAAGAAAGAAAATTATTAGAAAAAGGGGGATTTCGCCCCTTCGAAAGGCACTTGTTGCCCGCCATGTTGACTTATGGTTTCGCTTATTCTTCTCCGTCACTTTTTTTCAATTCAACGCCTCTCCTTCCTTTATTAGTTGTTGACAGTCTCCACCTTACGAAGACCTCTCCTTCCATTGTTCGTATGAGTGACGCTAAGTTAATCCAAGGCCCTTGGAAATTAATGCATCACGTGACAATGCCATGATGCCTGAGTTTCTCTTAGAAATCAATGTGAGAAAGATTTCAGCCACAAGCACGTTAACATCTATTGAAGAATTCGTGCTCATTAGCTTATCCGACCATAGTGCTGTTAGTAATGGTCTTATGCAAATCCCATAAGGATATTTGAGATATATTTCTATATGTATTATTAAAATAAAATAGAGGATAAATACAATACATAAAAAAATAATCAAAGTGCTTGTGTTAACATAACTGCATCTTGGCAACTATGAGGCATGTTTCATGGAGTTAATGCAAAGTAACTCCACATTTCTACCTTTGAATTGCCTTATTAGGGTTTTTCAGTGTTAGAGCAGATAAGTTCAGAGTCATGGTGAAGTTGAACGTTAAAGTCATTAACAAATTGCAATATTTTCTTATTTATCTATAGTATTGTAATTATTCTCCTGAATCATAATTATTGTCCACAAGGTCATAATTTCTTACTATGTAAAGATCGTCATTATGACAATGTCGATGAGATTTAAGAGAAAAATAAAGGTAATTTTAGTTTCTAACTTTCTTAGTATTTTGGGAACAGGGCCTTGTTTGATTCGAGTTTTTTTTAGACGAGAAAAAAATTAATTTATTTTTTAAATTTAATATCAAAAAATTTTATTTTAATATTAGAAAGTACATAAGATGTGAAATAAAGTTGATTCTAAGATTTGTATTTGTGTTAGATGTGTGATAATGTTGATTTTTACAGTTGAAATTTGTATTGAGCTTAAAAAAAGCCTCGAAACAAATGAGGCTGAGTTTATTTTGATTTTATATAAATAAGGACATGTGAATTTAAACCCTAGCTGACTTGAATAATTGAAACTCTTCTTGACATCAATGTGTGAATCTTTCTATTGTATGTGTCCTCCATCAGCTATGACAATTTAGCCTTGAATCGTTGTGATGATTTGCTCTTTGATTATTGTGATAATTCGCTCTTTGTTTTTTACAATGATTTTCTTTTATACTATCATTTTAACCTGTGTTTGATTGTTCATGGCTTGCTTAATTCATATTTTTATGCTTCTGATTGTTGTGTTATAATTGAAAATAATATTACCATCCATGTTATGGCTTTCACTATTATAGATATTGAGAGAAAAATACAATAGGGAGTCAGGGACAAAGAAAAAAATAGTAAAACTAGTCCAGTGCTACTAGAAGGGCAAGGCAAATGTCAATTGGGAATACTAAGGATGGCCAGTACTATGTTTACCTTTGCTTACACAGTAAGAGTAGTAAGAATAAGGTAATAGGAAGGCTCATTGAAAAGGTATTTGTGATGGAAGTAGTTGGAGAAGTAGGAGTATCCACCAAGCTATCAAATGTTTTTGGGTAGGAACAACATAAGCAAGTGGAGGCACTAGCATAGAGGGATTAGTCTGGCTTGTTCACGGGAAAAATAAGTATGTTCAGAAAATGTAACACTCATAGACATAAAGATATTATGCTACAGGATCATAATAATGACATCTCTTCTATTCCCTAGGACACTCGAAAAAAGCACAATGAATAACTCGTGGTGGTAGTTTGTTAATACCATTATGAAGGAAATGTACAAAAAAAGCGCAATAAAAAATCTTGGGAATTATTGGGAAAAAGATGTGGCGATACATTCTCTAATGATGTGGCCAAATGGTTAATTAGATAACATGCAATCAAAATTGCATCCACTCAAAAAAGGTTGAGGAACATTTATCTGAAACATCCAACATTAAGCTTTTGACATGTTTACACTTAGCATTACCATTTTGTTAAGATATATAAGCAAATGATGTTTTAGGATTGATCCCATTGGCACAATAAAAGAAGGTAAAAGCATATTGATGTAGGGCTATTTTGTCATTGACAAAAGCATCGACACAATCTGCCCATCCGGACGTAGAACGACTTATTTTATAATTATTTTGTTTACGTTTTTGAGTTAGATATATTTCTATTATTAAGTTAGTGTTATTTTATCAATGAGAATGCCCATCATATGTCTTGTAAATATTTTAGTTAGTGAGTTTTTATTTGGGTCCGCATGGTTCAAATTAGATCAATTAGGTTTAACTTAGTCAAATAGGGTGAATCAGACTCAATTGATTTCAATTGGGTTCAAGCGGGTTAGATGTATTTTCTCTATCCCAAAAGCATCTGTTGGGCCTTCACTGATAGTTGCCTACTTCGTTGGGGTTGTCTTTCGCCGAGCCTAAGTTGCACCATATCACACAAATGCTTTCTTGCTATCGAATGTTCAGCCAAGACCTTGCCATTGCTAGTTGAAGCCACGCTCATCCCTGAGGAACCCGCACTACATGGCCATGTCGACCACGTGCCAATCTTCCTTCTTCACCGAGCTACTGAAATAGCCGACTCCAAGCATACAATGAGCCACTTCTCCAGAACATCCGAGCAGATTCCATCCATTCTCTTCTCCTCCTCTCATCTATAAAGATCAGTATGCTGGATGTGGAACAGAGTTGAGCGATTTGTGAGATTTCCACTAGGAGGTGTGGGGAAGATATTTATTACATCCGATTCAACATAGGGGGTACCTCGATTTGGCTTGGAGCAATAGTGGGTGGCGATCACCATTGGAGCTGAGGCAGCTGAGAGCTGCAACGGTTGTGGGTGTTGGGCTTCAATAGTCTTCTTGTTTTATCACAGTGCAAATATTTTCATTTTGGTTTACCAATTTGTTTCTACCTTGCTAGTGCTAGCTGTCTGGCTGAGTTGAATTTGAATCAAATTTCTCATACTGTCGTTTCTATGGTTAATTTTACTTGGTCTGTGGACCTTACTAAAAGTTCAAACTGTTTGTTGTCTCAACTTGAAGTTCCACAATTGCTGAAAATTTTTATGTTCTGCTCTTATCTAAAGCCAACCTGAACTGAGAAATTGTTTCATCTCAGCGACACAGGATAAGCCTAAACTTAATATTCCATGATATCATATTTCTAGCATACGTTGTGTTGGGATATTCCGTTTAATTGTTTCAAGGTTCAGTGACACAATGTACTTTTTGGTGATCAAGTACCATGCTACCAAAAGTTGTGGATTGTCCTTTTTTGCGTATATGGAAGCTGTAGACACTCTATGATAATAAACCATAGGTATGTAAGTGGGATGAATAATATGGTACTGGTGAAGGTTATAGCTAATGTTCATGGTACTGGTGAAGCAAGCACATGTTTACAAGCGAGTATGATCAATTTTAATTTCGCAGCTCTTTGTTATGATATGAGCATCCAGCTGCAAGCTTTCTTTGGGAAGAAACTTTTATAGCTTTTTTGATACCTTCCTATTCCTGTATTCCGTAAGAATTTATTTGCTTAATCTTGACAATGTTTTCTTGGCATATCAGTTAAAGAATTTACAATTGTTTTCTTATGGCCACAAACTGCAGTTGGGACATTTTTTTTTTTTTTATGTAACAGTTGGGAAAAGTTACCAGAGAAGAGATCGAGAAAGACCTCATTTCAGCTGGGGTTTCTACTCAAGCTGTGCAGGGAATTGTTGAAGTATTGTCTCTGAAGTCGCTGTCAAAACTTGAAGGTTTGCCATGGATCCATGTATGATCAACACTTGAATTTTGGATTTATCCTCCATTATAAGTGCAATGAATTTCATATTCGTTTTACTTCATTAAACATTTTCAGTTTCATCAATTCTTATAAATTTGAGAAATCATTTTCTCAGATCAAAAAAAAAATCATTTTCCGATTTCTTACATAAGATCTCATTGACTTGCAAACTGAACCATCACTGTCTCTATAGAGTTTCTTGGGTCTGAAGAGGAAGCTGTTGCTGATCTGAAGAAACTGTTTTCACTTGCTGAGCATTATGGCTATTCGCAATGGATAAACTTCGATGCATCAGTTGTTAGAGGGCTTGCCTATTATAATGGAATAGTTTTTGAGGTTATCTTTTACCTTCAATCTTTCATTTGCTGGCTTTATTGATTCCAGATATAATTACTTGGAGTTTATTTTTGCAGGATAAGGCTTGTTATGTATAATAACGTCATAGTATTTAGTTGAACCTTTTGGCGAACACATCTTTAATTCATTTGGATATGGCAGAAGTGGTGCAAGCCCATCTGATGACTATGAGGTTATGCACAATAAATTAATGACCTTGCATGTGGAAATTTGAAACAATACAATAATGGGGGTATTTCGTATGGACCACAAACAAAGCAGCAGATTTTTTGAGAGAGTGAGGATGAGAGGGCTGGGTTGAGGGTATGAAATGTGCTTTGGTGGCTGGTACTGGGAGGCAAGGAATTATACACTTGGATGTAGGTAATAGCATGATTAATAAACTATATATTAATTTGGCAGTATGATTTCTGATTGGAGTCTCCTGGAATCATGTTCATGAGTATTGTAGTAAAATATGAAGGTAATTCACTTTGTATTCTATATTCTATATTCTATATATAACCCTTTGAAAAAATAAAGCTCCTTGGCACCATGATTGCAACTATCAAGTTCGAGCAAGTTTACCTCAGATCAAACTTGACTAAATGCCAAATGCTTTTCATTGCTAGTCCACTCAAAATGAAATTCAAGTTCAGTTAATTTCAGGTTATTTAATAATACAACAATTCTTCTCCCAATGTTGTGTGGGTCTACCGGTTAATTGCTAAGACTCTACTATTTGCGAAGGCTCGTCTTCCACAGCTTAGAAATCAGTTACTCCAGCAGATATATCCATATACAAGTAGTATGCGTGTATGTGTGTGTCATTGTATATTATATGTTTAGATAGATGTTTTTATGAATTTCTACCAAGTCACCCTTGACTTGAAACTGGTTGTAACTTGTTTTAACCCGTGAATGTGATTCGGTTCTTGGCTAGAAACTATTGAAATTGATTTCGAATCAAGTGGAAAATGGAGCGACGGTTTAGTTTCAATACTTTGCTTGCTCTATTGTTGGTCAAGCGTTTGGCTTCATACACAATTTTAGTTAATTTTTTAGATTAAGAAACACTTATGACTCGATGATGGCAAGATTCGATTATTTGCAGATAGTGGGATGAAGGTAGGATAGGGAGGGGATATAATGTTCTTGCTCAAATTTTGCAACAAGACATCATTCTAAATCTTGCTTGTTAGAGTTTACATATATATATATATATATTTATTTATTTATGTATGTATGGATGGCAGAGCTCTTACTTGTGTTTAGATATAAAGGAGTTTGATTAAAAATTTTTTTATTACAGTTAGTTTACACCAAGCTTCAACTTTAATCCTATATCTCTTTGTATTGGTTATGGAAATATTAACTAGATCTATTTGAGAAAATGTGCCTTAGTGCGTGCTTTTCACAAAATGATATTTGCTTTATTGATAAGACTAGAAATTGGGTTAAGGTGAAACTCGAGTTATCAAGACATCTTAAACTCTAAAGATTTTCATTTTAGCAGATCAAAAATTGAATATATGGAGTGCAAATTTAATCAAGATATAAACATTTGTATTAGTGAAATGATAATTAATTATGAAGTTATCAAGAAAAGTGGGCAGTTTACATACCTTGGATCAATCATACAAAATGATGATGAAATAGATAGTGATATCAACAGATTTCAAGTGAAATGAATAAAGTGAAGAAATATATTTAGTGTATTGTATGATAAAATAATTTCACTTAGACTTAAATATAAATTGTATAAAAGAGTAGTAAGATCAACGATGTTATATGATACTGAATGCTAGCCTACGAAGTAGAAACAACAACAAAGTAAGCCTTTATCCTGCGACTACATGAATTCTTTGTTTTTATTCTGCTATGAAATAACAAATTTTTATTTAATTATAAATATGTAAGATCATTCCTTATAGTTTCTTGCCATGATTTTTTTGTCTTCTTTCTCTTTTTTATATAGACAAGAAAATTTTTATTACTGGAGCTTCTATCGACCTATGATTTATTTGTTCAAACTATTTAAGCCAACTCTGAGTTTATCCTTAATTGAGATCACTCCAATTTTTCTCGCAGATACTTATTTGTTATTTTGTTTTTTCGCATATCTCGCTTATCTACCTTAGCATCTTGATTTCTGCTACACTTATTTCATTTGTGTTTCTGCTTTGTAGGCTAACATTCAATACCATATAATATTGCTGGTTTTACAATTGTTCTATAAATTTTATCTTTAACTTTAAGTGGAATATTTCTATCACAAAATATGCTAAATGTATTTTTTCACTTTATTTATCATGCTTGAATTCTGTTAATAACATCACCTTCTATTTCTCTGTTATTATGTATGATTGATCTAAGATATTTAAGTCACTTGCTCTTTCTTATAACTTGATCATCAATTGTGATCTCTCCACTACAAGTACTTTTATTTTAACTAAATTTATACTCTACATATTTTATTTTTAATGTGTTATAAGGAAAATCTTTATATTCTAATGTATTTCTTCATAACTTGAGTGTTGTATTAGTAGCTTCTTTAGCTTTATCAATAAGGAGAATATGATCTGCAAAAAATATATGCGAAAAAACTTTTTCTTGAATGTGTTTAATCAAAACATCCATAACTAATTTCAAGAGATATGGGATTAAAGTTGAACTTTGGTGTAATCCAACTAAAATAAAAAAAAATTTAGTTAAGTTTTCTTATGTCTAAACACATATAATAGCTCATTTATATATGTCTTGAATAACTTGAATATAAGCAGTACAAATCATTTTCTTTTCTAAAATTTTTTAAAGCACTTCTCTTGGGATTTTATTATAAGTTTTTTTTAAATCAATAAAAATTAAATGCAGATCTTCTTCTCTCCTTAAATATCTCTATTAAGTTTCTCAACAAATGAAAAGCTTTCAAGTAGATCTGTCTTACATAAAACCAAATTGATTCTGTGATACCCTAATATTATGATGTAATTTATGCTCGATCACTTTCTCCCAAAATTTTAAAGAATGGTTCGTTAACTTAATTTTTTTATAATAAGCACAATTTTATACATTTTTTTGATTTTTATAAATAAGTAATAATGTGCATTTTCTCCATTCATTCAACATTCTTTTAGTCTTTAAAATCATATTAAATAATATAATAAGCCAAGAAACTCTATCTCTCATACATTTTCAAGTATCTATTAGAATGTCATCTGATCCTGCCATTTTTCTACACTTCAATTTTTTTAAAATTTCTCTAACTTCAGCTTTATTTATACGTTAGATGTAAGTAATTTTTATCTTCTTTTTGAATGCTAAAATTAATAAGGTCAATTGTATTATCACAACCATTAATTATCCATGTATATTTTTTCTTGAGCTTAAATTATTTTATAATATAAGAAAAGTTAGAGAAATACCTTAAATTTCCTTAACGTATTTAGGGATTTTCATCCAATGCCCAAACCTTTCTCTTCACCGGGATATAACACGCAACATTTCAAACTCAAGGTGATTTCATTCTAGGATTAAGAGCAAATAACACTAGTCCATGCCTTTGTATAGGCTTATTACAATTGAAATTCAAATTATGAAAATAAAAAGGTTTACAACTATGCCAAATACGAATGTCTAAAAAAAAGAAATAAATAAATGAAATTAGCTTAAAATTTGGAATATTCTTATTTAAATCAATAAATTGATTTAAATGAGGATTATCAATCCACTGATCAGCCACCAATCACTTCTACTGTCAAATCTGCAGATATCAATCCTTCATCCAGATCGACGCCACGTGGTAAGATCTCGGGCGTCAAGTGTAGACTCTATCTGGAATAAATCGACGGCCTGATAGCGTCGTGTCCCCACCATCTTCACTTGAAATATCCTTACAATTTTAACAATCTAAGTGATTTTAGAAATGATTAATTTCTGTTCTTGAAGACTCATTTTTATAATTGATAATATGCTCATCTCTTTTCTTAAATAAAATATTAGCAATCAAAAAAATTATGAGTTAAGGAAAACTCTAAAATAGTTTTACCCTCATTAGTCTCTCCAAAATCATACTCACTATGAATGCTATTAAATTTCTCAGCAACGCTGCCAATATGTTTGTTTAAATATCCTCCGATAAATATTTTCTACTTTTGTGATATTCCTCATACCAACTCTTCTTAGTCATTTTAATTTTTTTCCTTTATACTCTCATTCAAACCTGCTTGGGAGGTATACACGCTTATAATGTTAATAGCTATTTTATTGATAATAATTTTTAAGGCTATAATTCTATATTCATTTCTCTTAACTTCTACCATATAATCCTTTAAACCCTTATTAAGAATCATACTCACTCCTTCCTAATTTTATTTTTATCAAATTATTAAAGTTTGAAGCCTAAGCTATCAATTTCTTTAGCTTTCTCCTCTACCAATTTCATTTCCTAAAGGCACAAAATATTAGTTCTCATATAAATCATAATATCCAATAACTTCATTAGCTTATCTATTTCAAGTCTCTAATTTTATCCTAGTACCTTGGACTTGCTTCTTTACTCGCATCCGTTTATGATGTGGAAATGCTTGCTCACTTGTCGCTACACTCGGGCGTCGATGCAACGACTCTTGCACACTTTTCATTATATTCAAGCAATACAACACGTGGCTTCCAAGGAATATTCTGTCATTAACATAGTTTCTTAAAGATTCATGTCCAATAAATTTTATACTGGTTGTCGACTACCTAACAAAAACCTTCGTCTTTCTCATTCAGAACTTCAGACCTAGCAACATTTTATGCCTACAAAGAAAAAACATACAAATAAAATAATAATCGCATAAATGAGGATGCTAAGATGGATTAGTAGGTGATGTTAGAACATTTATGAAAAAATGAAAGAATAATTAGAAGAAATAGAAGAAGATGAGAGAAATGAGAGAAAATTAAAAAGAAATTTATTCAAATCATCCATAAGTATTAATTTCAATGATGTGAGCCCTAATGATAAAATTCTAGCGTCAACTAATTAGAGAAAATTAAAATAAATAAAATAAAAGATTAATTACTAATATTCTTGAAGATAACAACTTTCTTAGATTCTCGAATATTATATTCTAATAAAAATAAATACTAAATATTAATATTTAAGTAAAAGATAAGTTACATACAGGTACCTGAGTTTAAGATATAATATCACCCCAGTTCTATGTTTTTAAAACTTTACCAGTTGGGCCCCTTATTCTGATATTAATCAGGTCCATTTTTTAATTTTTTAATACTAAATTTTTTAAAATATCCTAAATACCCTTACTCTTCTCTCTCTCCTTTCTTTCTCTCCCTCTCTGTTATTCGGCCTGCCTCTCCCCTCTCCCCTCTCCCCTCTCCCCTCTGTCTCTTCGTCTCGACTGGCGATCGCAGAGCCCCACCAAGGTTCATCGGAGGGATGCCGGCTAGCAGTTGCGTGGCCCTCGAGTGATCGCTAGTCTCTCGTAACATGGCGCAACCATGTACCGATCACCCTCTTCACGCAAGGGCCCCTCCTCATGTAGTCTTCAAGCTGAGAGAGTGTTGGCATGCAGTTGTGTACAACTGCGCACGGCCAGTGGCATGCAAGGAGGGTGATAGCCCTCTTGCAGCCCTCGGTAGAGAAAGTTAAGGCCGACGGAGAGAGACATGAGAGTAACAAAGAACGGGAGAGAGAGGGACAAGAGGGGCAGACCAACGAAAAGAAGGGTAATGGTATTTTTGGTATTTTAAAAAATTTTAATATTAAAAAATGGACCTGATTGATATGAATCAGGGACCCAGATAAATATGAATCAGGGACCCAGATAAATATGAATCAGGGACCCAGATATTAAATTTTTAAAATAGTATACCTAAATAATATTATATCCTAACCTTGGAGGTTTTGACCCTTAAATAAATTATAATCCTCCTAAAATAATTAAATAATTAAATTCCAATAAAGAGTTTCTTGAATCTGCATGATCTTGGAGATTATGTATTTCTTCATTGTTCTCCTCTGCTTGTAGAGAACTCAATTTTGTCGAGTCAGAAGGCAAACATGAGATATTCTTTTTTTATGCTCTAAAAAAAATTATTGCTCTCTCTCATTGTTAATGATGCTAGAATAGCAAAACAAGTTAAAATTATGGGCTTAAATGATGAAGATAATATCTTTTGGCAAAATATGTGAGGAGTACAAGCCAAACCTATTGACTCTTTAAACTAGATCTCTTGTAGGTTTTTTTTTTTATAACATAACCAAAAATGCATCTTTGGAGGTGTTTAGAAGAGATATGGTTACTCCTTGATGTCCAATTATACTTTGAAAATAGTTAATTATCTTGAGAACGTCTGTGTTCATGTAAATCCTCACTGGAGCCTATGTTTCTATCATTAATAATTCTATCTTATTGAGTTGTTCCTTTTTGTTTGTCAATGTTGTCCAAATTTTCTTTTTCATTTTCGTCTTCGAGAAATATGTAGAATTTGAAGCATCACTACTTTCATGTGTTTCTAATATATTTCATTCTTCATTCTTCATTCAATGAATTGTACTCTGTAGTAATTGCCTTAAACAATTCTGTACATTCTTTCATAAGAGTTTCCTCAATTGTAGGATTTCATGGTAATTATATTTCTCAACAATGATAACATGTATGTCTTACCTATTGGTTCACATGATCAAGCTTTCTCAAACAGTCATTTCTAAAAATTTTCATATCTTCTCGAAACATTTTGAAGTCATGTGCACACTTAGCACTAGGTGACAAAGCTATTGATCTTCTTCAATAGTAACTTTTTTCTCATTCTTATAATTTTTATACTTTTCAAAACTGTCATTCGTTCGAACATCATGAGAAAATTAATAATAGATTGCTTATCTCATTTAACCATGGGCAAAGCTAGTGCTTCTTTTTCATTAGTTCACGTTGTTGTGATTTCAATGTGACATGTTGATATGAAAATTCTTGAAATTTATAACGTACTGACGAACTATAATGATGTGCTTCAAAGGATTGCCTACAAAATTGATGAACTTGATTATAATATGACTTATAGGGAATATTTGGATAAATATCATAAAATTTTGATTTGTAATATTTTGTTGAATAAGTCATAACTTGATGCCTCTTTTCAATTAAATCTGATAGCTGTCAAGGTATTTCGCTAAAGAAAAGGCTAGTTGTGGCACAAAATCAGTAGTGCACTAGGACTATGGCAACATAGTAGCCAATCAGAAGCTGTGCAGGCAAATGAAATCCGCAAAAAACAGTATGGATATTGGAAAACAATCGAAGTAGCTTGGTGCCCAGTGGAGGGTGTTGGCGGACGTGACCTATTTGCCGGGGTAAGGCAAAACATAGAAAACATAGAAATTCACAGTGCTGACAGTAGGTGACTGTTGGCGGACGTGACCTATTTGCCGGGGTAAGGCAAAAGAATAGTGAGTGCATTCAGGCTGGCGTGCTTGCACGCGGGAAGCAATCTAGGTTGGCAAGGGCACGCGCAGCGTGCCACGCCGGGGGGCGGGAGCGTATGCGAGCATGCTCGGGCGGGCGGAGGCGCACAAGGGCAGGCTGAGCAGGCTTGAGCTCCCCTGCATGGTTTATCAGCGCTGTTGATTTATAGGTTTTAGCAGTTGATATGTTGGGAGATTCCACTGGAATCCTAAAATGCCAAGCATCTTGGAAGCTTTTCATTTTGTACTTCTCGTTGGAGATGTTAAAGTTACTGTATAACCATTATAAAAGTTTCGTCTGCATTCTTTGTTTGTTTACTTTCAAACTTTTTGATAATGTTTGTTTCAGGCATTTGATAGGGAGGGAAAGCTGCGAGCTATTTGTGGTGGTGGGAGGTATGATCGCTTGCTTTCCACTTTTGGTTATGATGACATTCCAGCTTGTGGATTTGGCTTTGGTGATGCTGTCATTTTGGAAGTAAGGAACCCTTTGTCTTTGGATCTCTGAACAAGTTGTCCAAAATAGTATTCATGTAGTTTTCCTTAGTGTCTAATTAAATATTAACGGTAAAATTTTACTACGAACTGTGGCAGCTACTAAAGGAAAAGGATCTTTTGCCTGACGTACTTCGTCATGTAGATGACATTGTACTTCCATTAGATGAGGAGCTTGCGGGACCAGCCTCTAAAATTGCTTCGTCGTTGAGGAAAGAAGGAAGGAGTGTTGATATTATAGAAGATAAACGTCTTAAATGGTGCGTATGAAACTAGTTTAGTTTCTGCATCTACTGCTGGCAATACTAGCGCAAATTCAGAACTCATGAATTTTGGGTTTGACTCAAAACTGGTTTTCAGCCTACTGGAAAATATATCATAAAACTGAGATATGGCATATGTAAATAATATCCATATGAGATATCATTATCTCATATGTTAATTTTGGGTTAGCCTGATTGAGCCCAAGCGCCTTCCAAGTTGGATGTCTCGCATTCAAACTCCTTCCTAGACACTTGAAGAATTTATTTCGTTTTATTCGTTATTCCAGTGAGCTCCGTTTCAACTCAATTATGGCTTAGTTTTGCCTCGACTCGTAAATTGAGCTTGCTCGATTCTGAAATTGAGTTGGGTTCTGATTGAGGATTTTGAGTAAAGCTATCGTGGAAGCAAATAAGATAGATTTGGAGAATCCTTCGCTCAAAATGGGCTCCCTGTTACACTAAGTTGGTATATTGTCCCCAATTTTCTCAGACTTCGTTAATTTACTTTTTCTCCTTGAAGTTTGTTTCTATGAATATGTTTTCATCATTATCCCTGATGTTACTATTTCAATCATGTGGAGTCTGTCATATGAATTTTTATTAATTTATTTTGGATAATGGTTTCAGGGTCTTCAAGCATGCTGAGAAAATTAATGCTAAAAGGCTTATCCTAGTAGGGAATACAGAGTGGCAGAGAGGGATGGTAGTAGTGAAGAATCTGGCATCTAGAGAAGAACTTCAAGTCAAGATTGATGAAGTAGCATCTTTGTCATAGTTCTTAAAACTTTTTTACTTTATTTTTTTCCCCCAACATGTTTGTATAATTCATCTGGCAAGAAACACAGGGCAGCATATATGATGTTTGATCATCTTTTCGAATCAATTGATTTGCTCCCCCTTCGAATTACATTATCGATTTTCTCCAACCTTTTATTTACTTGAAAAGACATTTTATAATATATAGTTGATCCCAAATAGTTTGTAATTACGACTTTTTGTTCTTGTTGGGTTTTTATATTTAAATAAATATCAAAATATCTATATAACATTAAATTAAACACTCCTTAAATTAATTTTAATTTAAAATCTCAACAAAACAATCACTGACATTTATATACGTAAAATATCTTAAATATATAGCAAAAAAATCTAAACACTTAGGCTCCGTTTGTCTACGAATTTAAAATTAATTTGATTTAATTTTA
This sequence comes from Apostasia ramifera, assembly GCA_019297695.1. NCBI lineage: Eukaryota > Viridiplantae > Streptophyta > Magnoliopsida > Asparagales > Orchidaceae > Apostasia > Apostasia ramifera. The sequence goes on from JAEMOT010000290.1 coordinate 144,632, forward strand.
ATCAAACATATTACATCACACATAAAATTTAATATTAAAAATTAAATTTATTTCACATCCTATACATATTACTAAAATAATAATGAATTTATATCACATCTCTAACACATTTTAACATAATAACTAACTTTATATCACATCCCTCACATATCTCAACATAATAACTAATTTTATTTCACATTATTTACAACTTTCAATAAAAAAATATTTATATTTAAATTTAATTTTAACCTTCTTAAATTTAAATTTACAAACAAACACACCCTTATTATTAAATCAATAAATTGATTACAAATTAAATCAATTTAATTTCTAACAAATTAAATTTAAGTTATAAAGGATTGAATTAAATTCAAATTAATTCAAGTTCCACCCAGCCTTTCTTAGATGATAAATTTCATTACAGAACCTGAAGTTTATACCACTTCTGCATCGGATGAAGCAAGCGTAATCAATTTGAGCCAAAGAGAAGAGAGAAACATGCAATGTGTCCCAAAAGTCAAGGACTCAGATGCAATTTACCCTCATATCATCGTAAATGCATTTAAGCACTAATTTTTTAGAACATTTTACAAGTAACAAGAATATCATAAAGCAATTCTACACAGCAACACTAGCTGCCAAAAAGAAAAGAGAAACTCACAAATTACAGACTTACAGTCAAATCAAAATTATAACAAAAACAGGGAATGATCACTGATGGGCACAATTGAAACCAATAACTTAGCTAATGGCATCTTCCTCATCTTCAAAACTCAAACTAAGAGTCTGCAATTTGAAGCCTGAACCTTGAATTATCTCAACCAAATTTGAAGCCACCCCTGTAGCCTGCACCGTTGTCTGCTGCGTTAACTACAGGAAAAGGAATTCAAAATTAGTTGAGGAAAAACGCTATTGATGTTTAACAGGCACATGCTGAAAGGTTCAATAAATGCAAAATTAGGAGATAATTAAGAGATAACATAACAAATGTTAGTCTTGGAATCAATGACTAAATAACAACCGTTCACTGGCGAGTGTGCTGAACAATTCAATCAACACATGCATGCTCGGAACTAAAATCCAAGAGGTAAAATGATGAAGGCATGAACGATGTGCCTATGGGACAGAGAACTTATCCAATGCTCATACACCAATCTAATGCAGGCACTATCTATATGCCTACATGAGAGAGAACCTAATCAATGAATGCTCTAATGCCAATCTGATGTGGGCAGGAACCTTAACCACTCATCACAACACAAGTATATTCTTCAAACAAGGAAACTAGGCTTGAAGAAGCACTTCTACAAGAAATAAGTGCACGAATAATAAGATTTCAGTAATATGCTCAGAAATTAGAACAATCATGCCACGAGTCCATACCAAGCATGCAGTTTGCTTAACCCCTTATAAGGATTCACAGCACAAATATAATGGGCTTCAGTAAGATAAGAGTGAATAACAGGGAAGATATAAAAGCATAAACGTATACATGTATAGGATAACATGAAAATACTCAATACACATTTCTACTACAAGCTTAAACGAAAAGAACATGAGGAGACTAGGTCAAATCATAGGAAACACAAGTTCACATCCCCTACTCAGTGGTGTGCTCTAGTTGGATCCCCTCCAATCAAGGATGTAAATGAACCAAGCGTTCTTGAACAGCTCAGCATTCGGCTCGATAAAAGCTCGTTCGTGTTCTGCTTGTCGATATTAAAAAATAAGTTTAAACATAATTTTAAAAGCTCGATCGGTAAATAAACGAATTTGAACATACTAGCGTTCGGCTCATTAACATTCGTGAACCATGTTCGTAAAAAGTTCATGAATATGCTCGTTAATTATAAGACCCGATATCATGCCAATTTTACTTGTCATCCAATTACCTGTGTATATGAGTATCCAGAATTCATACATAAATAATATAGAATTAAGAAGTTTACATAAATTTGACACGTTCAATTATTTTGTATGAGAATACAATCTTATCTTTACAATCTCTAATGCCCCATACAGATCACCACACAACTCAAAAAAAATGTGACTTCATATTCATATTCAATCACTAAGTTCCACAATCCATCGCTTCATACTGCAAAAATTTGAGATTTCATATTCGGATACAATGCGATCATCTGCTCTGCCATTCTGAGCTTATGCTCGGCCCTATACAATATTTTTATATACTTGCCTCGATTGCGTGAAATGGCACAACACACACCTAAAGAATCTGGCAACCAACAACATTAGCTAAGAATAGCTGATAAAAATCTGAAATTGCAAAAAAAAAAGTAATAGAAGATTGAATATAAGTATCTGAGTTGAAGCAACGAGCCAACCAAATTTTACCTCAACGCTTGCGATGCCCTCCAGGTTTTGCACCTTCAAATCACTCACACCCTCCTTTCCCTAAACCAAGAATTGCACAGTAGTTCAACCTACACCTCCAAAAAAAACGCACAGAACAAGAAAAACTTCTTAAAATGCAAAACAAGAACGAGGAAAAATATAACCTGCAAAGCCTTTAAAACTTTTGACATTGCTAGATCGTCCATCGTTCCCTCGGCCTTTACACCAAGAAGCGAGAAAATTTAGCATAAGACCCAATCGAAGATGACAAACGGAAGGAAAATCGCAGAAGCTATTTCGCGATATGCGGGGGATTGTGCCTTGAAAAACATGGTGAGCACATCTGAGGGAGACACAGCAACGGCAACGGTCTCATTGGCCGCAGAAGCATGCTCTTCTGGCTGCTCCTCATCTGCTACCGGAGCTATGGCGCCCTCCTCCGCAACTGCCCTAACCTTTTTTCTCCGAACAGGATCTGCCCGAGGTAGCCGAGAGGAGCATGCCACGGAGGCTCGTCCGAAGCGATGGACAAGACCCAAAGTTGCTGAGGAGGAATGGAGCAGACAGGAACCGCCTTTACGAGCTTGGAAGCAAGGACTAGGAGAAGAAGGGAACAACGAGATGGCCACCATTGCTGAAATCTAAGGCCTAGAGGACAGAAGGGGTCCGGAATTTGTTGAGAGGAGATAAAATTAGCGTCGCAACTCAGCCGCCCTCCTTCCATTACAAAGTTAATGCTTCTAGAAGCGCGAACTCTAATTAAATTCGCACCATTGCATGCTAAAAAAAAAATTACATCCGTCTCCCCAAAAATTCATTTTTTTCGGGCAATACCTTTAAAGTCTATTATTCAGACAACCCCCCTCATTTTAAAGTGAATTTACAGGCACTGTTATGACGAGAAACAATCAAGACTTTTTACGTGAAAAATCGGCTAGGCGAAAAAAACCACGGCTCCTTTCAATTACTAGAATCACTTTTCTTTTCGGTCACGGTAAGCTTAAAGGATTTCTTTGGCTCAGCCCCCTTTTAAGATTATTACAATGAGATATATATATCCTAGTCTACTCTGTCCAGTCATTTCAGCCGAATGGTCTACAGTTCTAGTGACGGCCCATTAATGCCTACAGAGAGAAGGGTCCACTCCCTAGCCTTTACTGTACGATGCACGGATGATACGGTCTGACGGCGGGAAAGCTTATACCTCTTCAAAGCAGTATGGTCTTCAATGTTCAGGCACCGGTCAGTTCTGGTCCCGGCTTTTCGCCACGGTCTCTTCGGCGTCTGCTGTTCGGGATGATGACTCATGTTCGACGCCGAGAGCTCCTGCAGTCGATGCCACGTAAGCTTCCACGTGGACGGTTTTAGATGGTGCGCAGATCCAAATGCAACATGTTCCCTCGATAGTCGTGAAGCGCATTGATGCGCATGCCCGTTTACCACGTGGGGCTGAGGAGCTTATAAATATCTGTGGAGTGTCGGACGGGTCTCCTGTTGTCCCCAGGAGAACTGGTGTGGTGATAGCTATGTTCCCAGGTGTTGCTGGGAGTCTTCGGGAAGAAATTCCTGAGACTGAAGGTCCTACGAAATCGGATCAGGCGGGTGTAAGACGGTCGTCTGTTCGTGAGGAGGCGCCAAAGAAACCGAGAATCCATCTTTCCAGCACGGGGGAGGGCGTGCGTACGGCATCTAGATCTTTTCAAGGCGATGCTCGAGCGGCTCCTCCGGTGGAGAATGCTATCATGGTGGCTGACGACGAAGTGCAGCCAAGAAAGTAGGGCGCGGAGAAACAGCCATCCGTTTTGCCCACAGGGGTCTAGGATGTGCCGCCACTGCGTGAGCGAAGTACCTTGACCCCTGTCTCCTCCCCTTTGGGCCTTTCCGCTGGTCCGGAGACTTCGTCAGGGGGCGGTTAGAGAGGGCCCGGCTCTGGAAGTTCGAGTGCGCAATACTTTGCGCGCAACATCTGTTCGCACCTTGACCAGGTCGAAAAGCGGTTGGCCAGAAGGGGTCAAGCGGCAGCCCATGAACAGAAGATGGAGGAAGCTCTTTCTCTTCTTCGGAGACTGGAGCCATCTGAGGCGGAGAAGACGATCATGGACCTGGAACCGAAGTGTGCTCGCTTTGAGGGCGATTTGGAGACGGCGGTCGCCGAAATTGATGAGCTGAAGAAGGAGAGGGCCGCACTGATGTCCCGAGTCGAAGAGCTGGAGGAGGAGAACCGCCGCCGAAAAGAGTTTACGTGGGCGGTTCGGGGTCTGCTTGCAGAATCTGAGTTCGGACTCTCTCCATAGACAGCCGAAAAATCATTTTCTCTCTCTTTTTCACCATTTTTTTTGACAAAATGTAAAAGAAATATTTTAATGAAAAATGTTCGAGATATGTGCTTTGTTTATTTTATTGTTTGTTTGTTTTTTTTTTTGATGTGACTGTTGGGAAAAACAAGGTGAGGTTCGTGCGCCGGGCTGTTTTTTGAACTTAGGTTTTAGGTAGTAGGGGTTGCCCTCGGGGATTGGAACCGTCGGGCTTCGGAACTATAAGAAGGGCGAGGGGCCGACTGCGGGTTCCTGCCGCTCATTTTTTCGGGTTTCAAGATGGTTAAGAAATCGCGCAGCAGAGCGAAGGACATGTTTAGCGACTACCATGCTCTTCGAGGTGAGCTCTGTGTCCTCCCTCCACACACTTTCGAGATGGAGGTGCTGCAGGTGTGGGGGAGGGACCCGAATGTTGTTGGAGTATCCGTCGGACGGAGCGAGGTTCATGACCTTGCTGAAAGGGAAGATAGCAGCATGCCTCCACCACCTACGTGGCGAATTGTTTCTTCCCTTCCAGCCGGAGTTCGTGAACATCTTCAACCACTTCGGGATCATCCCCATGCACCTCCCGCCAAACGCTGTTACTATGATCTACTGCCTTATCAAGGAGCTGCGGCGCCGGCAGATCCCTTGGGACATCGAAATCTTTAAGGCGGTCTTTCGATGGGAGGCAAACCCTCGCCTGCATGGGTGTTTTGTCTTGAAGGGTAGGTACTGTCAGGTGTTCAAGGTTAGGGATACTGGTTTTGCAGATTGGTATAAGAGGTTTTTCTTCGTCGGGCCCTGCGGAGTGAGTTTTGTAGTTCCACGGAGGGTAGGTGAGGTGAGGTTTTTGGGAGAGGGAGTTGGTTTTGAGGACCCACATTTTTGGGAAGTGGACGAAATTCAAAAATGTGTGCACGACGCAGAGGACTACTTGCGCGAGCTTGAAGTCGATAGGAGGGTTTATACAGGTGGGTTTCGGTAGCTCCCCCCTTTTCTTCTTTTTCGATGCTGACTCTGCGTTCGGGTTGTTTGCAGGTCAACCGGAGCTCGAACTAGGATGGTTCCGACTTCAACAGATAGGGAGCAAGAGGGTTCCCCATGATCGGCCGGGGTCTTCTAGTCTTCCGGCGAAGAGGAGGCGTGCCGTATCTGGAGCGTCGGCGAAGGGAACTTCTTCAGCGGCGCCTCTTGCTTTCGAGGGGGGCGTTGATGACCTGGCATACATCGATGATGTGCAGGTCAGTGACGATCCCAAAGAGCGGTGCGGGAGGCGTGAAGACGGAATTGGTTTTGATGCCGAAGGGCCGGATTCTGCTGGTCCGAGTGTTGAGGAGTCCGGAGAAGGTGTTCGGGGCGGACCTCCAAGGGTTGTTCTCGAAGGGAGGCCGGACTCGGTGACCAGACTTGGCGCTCAGGCTGCGAATACATTGGACGTGGTGAGGCATCAAGTGGAGCAACTCACCAAGGAGGCCATGGCTCAGGAAAGAAAGGCGAAGGAGAATGGACTTCTGTATTTGGAGTCGGAGCGTCAGCATCGCCTAGCCGAAAAGCGTCTTCGTTCGGCGGTGCGAGGTCTGGAGGAGTCCAGTTGCCGTGAAGCCAAACTTCAGAAGCTTTTGGAGGAGATGTTTGAGCATTCTGACCAGGTCCGCAAGGAAGGGGTCGTCGAATTCCGCCAGTCTCTTGAGTTTAAGGCACTCATTAAGGAGGCGTTGGAGAGTTCGGTGAACATGCTCGGGTCCGCTCTCCTTGATCGGGGACTGGTGAGTCGCGAAGATCTCGAAGGGCTGGATATGAACGAGTGTATCCTTTCTGAAAGCCGCTCATACCAGTGTCCTTTCTTTAAGATGCCAGCTGAGAGGATGGGGCGGATGTTCGCCTTTGTTTCAAATATGAAGGTGGCCATCCCTCCTATTGAAGCCGAAATGGCGGGAGCTGCCCGGGGGGTTCCAACTCCGGAGGAGGATTCACGTGAAGTTGGAGAGGGGACTTCAGAAGGGCCCTTGGTTGTTTCTCCACTTCGCTCGCGGGATCCAATGCAGGATGTGCCGCGGACTCCTGGTTCTGACTTTGTAGTGGATTCTGATTCTGAGTTTTCGAGGAGGGATAGTGATTTGTAGCCAAACTTTGTAACTTTTTTTTTTGTTAAGCAAATTTCGGTAATACAAAGTTCTGTTTTCACTTTGCACTAGATTTCTGTTTGTGAAAACTATTTTTGGTCTTTGGTTTGATTGCTTGGGACTTCGAGAAGGGGAGTGCCCTTGACTACCAGTCGTCTTGGTGCTAGGTTAGGATTTTAGGCCGGGACTTCGAGAAGGGGAGTGCCTTTGACTGCCAGTCGCCTTGGCGCTAGGTTAGGATTTTAGGCCTAAGACTTTGAGAAGGGGAGTGCCATTGACTGCCAGTCGCCTTAGCGCTAAAGTTAGGATTTTAGGTCTGGGACTTCGAGAAGGGGAGTGCCCTTGACTGCCAGTTGCCTTGGCGCTAAAGTTAGGATTTTAGCCCTAGGACTTCGAGAAGGGGAGTGCCCTTGACTGCCAGTCGCCTTGGCACTAGGTTAGGATTTTAGGCCTGGGACTTTGAGAAGGGGAGTGTCATTGACTGCCAGTTGCCGAAAGACTTGACTTCGTAAGACAATGTGAAATACAAGTGTTTTATGAGTAAAATTTCCTGATGTCGTTGCCGCTCCAAGTCCTTGGCAGGAGGGTCCCATCGTGCCTTGATAGTTTGTAGGTGTTGGGGTCGAGCACGTTACAGATGATGAAAGGGCCTTCCCAGTTAGAGCTGAGCTTGCCTGAAGTCATATCTCGGCCAGCAGTATTTTTTAATTTCAAGACCAGATCGCCTTGTCGGAATGGTCTCCTATGGACGTGCTTGTTGTAGTACTTTTCGATCCTTCGCTTGTGTTCTACTTGTCGAAAAGCTGTCAGTTCTCTGTCTTCTTCGAGGAGGTCAAGCTCGAGTCTCCTTGCACTTTCATTTTGTTTTTGCTAATGAAGAAGAGCAGGTGGGTCGAAGTTGCTAGCGTGTTCGACCCGGGGGGAGTAGATGTCTAACTCGACTAGGATGAGAGCTTCTCCCCCGAAAACAAGCGAGAAAGGCGTTTGACCTGTTGCTGCTGTTGGCGTGCAGTTGAGTCCCCAGATGGCCGCCGGGAGCTCGGCTGCCCATGACGAGCCAATCTTGTCAATCTGCTTTCTTATGGTGTTGAGGAAGTTTTTGTTCGACGCCTCTGCCTGGTCATTCGATTGTGGGTGTCTAACTGATGCGAAGCTCAGGTTGATACCACTTTCGGGGCATAGGTTTTGGATGGCTCGGCTGGTGAAGCCAGTTCTGTTGTCCCAGATTAGGGAGAGGGGGACGCCAAACCTGCATACGAGCTGTGTCCATATGAAGTTTCTAACGCCCGCGCCCGTTGGCTGCGCCATTGTCTTTGCTTCGACCCACTTCGAAAAGTAGTCCGTAGCCAGCAGCACGTGGCGCAGGTTCTTTCCGGACTTCGGGAATGGTCCCAAAAAATCGAGGCCCCACATCGAAAAGGGCCAAGAGCTGGTTTTGGGGTGCAGCGGAGCCGCTGGTTGCCTAGGAATGTTCGAATAGACTTAGCATTGGGGGCACTTCTGGCTGAATTCCTTGGCGTCCTTCAGGAGGTTCGGCCAGTAGTCTCCTTGGCGTAGGACTTGTAGGGCGAGGTTCCGTCCTGCGGCGTGGGTTCCGTAGTCCCCGGCGTGGATCTGTTCGAGTATGGTTCTCAAGTCCTCTTCGCGGATGCATTTGGCCAGGGGTAGAGAATAGCATCTCCTAAACAATTGTCCTTGGGATATGATGTATCTGACGGCTTTCACTCAGAGTCTACGAGCCTTATGTCTTTTGTCTGGGAGCTCACCCGTCAGGAGATAATGTCGGATGTCATCCTTCCAGCTTCCGAGGCTGGAATCGATGTCGAAGATTTCAGGATCTTCGAAGACGGGGAACAGAATGTTCAGTGCGCTGCCTTTTTCTGGTTTGGTGAGCTCATCTGCCAGCGAATTCATCTCGCGGGGGATGTGAAACAGGAAAGCCTGGGCGAAATGTTGGAGGAGAGTTTTGGCAAGTTGAAAATATCTCTTGAGCATTTCGTCCTTTGTCTGGTAGGATCCTGTTAGCTGGTTCACCATTAATTTGGAGTCGCTGTAGACATGGAGGTGTCGTGCTCCGAGTCCCTTGGCGAATTTGAGCCCGGCAATGAGGGCCTCATATTCGGCCTGATTATTCGTAACGGGAAAGTGTATCTTCCCTGATCTCTGAAGTCGAATTCCCTAGGGACTGGTGAGGACGATGTCGATCCCTTGGATGCGCTCGCCAGAGGCCCCGTCTACATGAAGGATCCAAGGTTGTGGCTTCTCTGGAAGTTCAGGTTGTTCGGCTGTTGTTAGCTCGGCAACGAAATCAGCGAGTGCTTGGCTCTTCGTAGTTGTCCGTGGGATGAAGTCGATGTTGAACTCGGAGAGCTCCACTACCTACTTTTGCAACCTTCCGGAGATTTCGGGGGAGTAGAGTATTCTCCGGAGGGGTTGGTCCGTCATCACCTTGACGGGGTGAGCTTGGAAGTAATGGCGTAACCTGCGGGCGGCCGAGATTAACGTAAAAGAGAGTTTTTCGAGGGGGGATACCTCACTTCCGCGCTGTGGAGGATGTGGCTGATATAGTAGATCGGGTGTTGTCGGCCAGCCTCTTCTCGAACAAGTACTGCCTATACCGAATTGTCAGTAGCGCTGAGATAGAGGAGGAGATCTTCGTCTTGGATTGGGGCGGAGAGTAGCGGTGGCGACAGCAAATACTCTTTCAATGACTGGAAAGCTCTTGCACAGTCCTCACTCCATGCCTGGTTTTCTCCTCGAAGAATCTTGAAGAAAGGGAGGCAGCATTTGCCGGATTTTGATATGAATTTGCTGAGCTCCGTGACCCTTCCTTTCAATTTCTGTATGTCCTGAACCGTTTGAGGTGGCTTCATCTCTTGTATGGCTTGAATTTTCTCAGGGTTCACCTCAATGCCTCTGGCCGATACCATATGTCCCAGGAATTTGCCGTATGAGGAACCGAAGATGCTCTTGAGGGGGTTGAGCTTGATATTATAAGTTCGGCAAGTGTCAAGCGTTTCACGGAGATCTTCGATGTGCTGCTTCACACACTTGCTTTTGATCAATACGTCGTCGACGTATGCTTCTATGTTCCTCCCTCTTTGTTTTTTGAACACGGTGTCAATCATGCGCTGATAGGTCGCGCTCGCGTTCTTCAAGCTGAAAGGCATCACCTTGTAGCAGAAAGTTCCTTGGTTGGTGATAAATGAAGTGTGCTCTTCGTCGTCTTCGGTCATTCGGATCTGGTGGTAGCCTGAGAAAGCATCGACGAAACTCATCACTAAGTACCCTGACGAAGAATCAACGAGCCTGTCTATTTTCGGCAAGGAGTAGAAATCTTTCGGACAAGCTTTGTTAAGAGCTGTAAAGTCCACGCACATCCATCATTTTTCAGAATTCTTTTTTACCACCACCACATTTGCGAGCCATGACGGGTAGGTGATTTCCTTGATGGATCCTGCAGCCAGGAGCTTTTCGACTTCTTCCCTAATTGCTTGTTGTTTTTTGCCATCGAAACTCCTCTTCTTCTGTCTGACGGGAGTTGCTCCTGGTTTGAGGCTTAGCCGATGTTCGGCTACGGCCCTATCTATCCCTGGCATGTTGCTAGGTTCCCAGGCAAATACATTGAAATACTCAGAAAGTAGGGCCGCCAGAGCGGGCTTTTCATTATCAGAAAAGTCTCTAGAAATTAGTACAGTTTTTTCATCGGCGATGGTTACATGGTCATTTTGTTCGACTGGTGGTAAGGTGTGATCTCTGGGGTCCATGTGGTCTGTGTGGAGGCGCGCATTTATTTCGAAATATTTCCTGGCGCCGGCCTTGTCCCCCCTGATAGTAGCGATGCCGAACGGCGTGGGGAACTTCACACACAGGTGGTAGGTAGACGCGACCATCTGGAATGCCGCCATTACAGGGCGTCCTAGGATTGCGATGTAGCCGGAGGGAGCATCCATGATGATGAAGTCGATCTCCCTCACTTGTCTTTTGGGGCCCTCTTCGAGGGCGACATGCAGGGTGGCGTATCCCACTGGGTGGTAGACGTCGCCGGAAAAGCTAGAGATTGTCATGGTGGGGGAAGAGGCTTGCACGGACCGACGCCCATCTCTTCGAAGGCGCGGAGGTACAGTATGTCGACCTAACTGCCTGTGTCGACCAGGGTTCGGTGGATATCACAAGCTCCGATCTCAGTGATGATAACTATGTGGTCATCGCGGTTTACCCCTCCTATGGGAAGGTCTCCTGCGGTGAAGGCAATGTCAGGCAAGAGAGGGGGGAGTTCGACTGTGCATACCTTTCGGTCTCTTTGAGCTCTAAGACCGCTGTCGTAACCGAAGATAGACAGGACGACCTTCTTCTCGTCGGCTTTTGACATTGCGGGAGTCGAAGATCTGTCCGCCGAGGGGCCGGCACTCGAAGAGGAGATGCCCGTAACGCTGGTGGAACTTATAGAACTTCGTGGGGTCCTCGCCAGGCTGTAGCAGCTGGCGTTCTCCGCGGCTCTTGATGAAGCTCTTATTGCTGAGGATCGAATAGATTTCTTCGATAATGTAGACAAGGAGGGTGAGAAATTCCGGTCTCGAAAGCTTGTCCTGGGCGTGTTCGAGTCCGTCTTTGGAGTCTCGCCCTTCTTGTCCTGGGGCGAAGCGACCTCCTGCTTGTCTTTCGCTTTGAGGGCCTTGGCGTCTTCCAAGTGGATGCATTTTTCGGCGCGGGCCCTTGCCTTCATAAGCATTTTCGGCATGTCGTCGACGAAAGAGTCGTATAACTCTCCGGGCCGAATGCTGTGGACGAAGATCATAGTCGATCTGTCGTCTGTAGTGTCCTTCGTTTTGGCGTTCATCTTTGAAAACCGGTCCACATAGTTGAGGAGTGATTCGTCCGGAGCCTGCCTTCTCCTAAAATGACAAAAGAGATTCAGAAGCTATCAGGACGGATCAACAGCCTGGGCAGATTCATTTCAAAGGCTGGGGATTGATGTTCGCCTTTTTTTTTTTTATGTTTATGCAACAATAAAAGGGGCCAATGGACTGATCAATGTGAAACTGCGTTCACAGAGCTGAAAAGTTATCTCACCTCGACGTCAATGCTGGTAGCGCCGAGGAAAGGGGCGGTCTTATCTTTATACCTGGGCGTATCTGACGCCGCGGTCTCAGCTGTCCTCATCAACGACGATAAGGGGGTACAACATCCTTTCTTCTATATTAGCCACATTCTCCTAGACGTTGAGAGCCGATACCCCACACTGGAAAAGCTTGCTCTAGCCCTTCTTATGGCGACAAGGAGGCTGCGCCCGTATTTCCAATCCCACACTATTCAGGTGGTCACTGATCAACCACTCCTAAAGATACCGCATACTCCTGAAGTCTCGAGGAGGCTCCTCAAATAGTCCATTGAGCTGGGCGAGTATGACATCAAATATGTCCCACGAACAACAATCAAAGCTCAGGCATTGGCAGGCTTCATCGCCGAACTTTCTACTTTAGAACCACCACCTGCCAAACATCAGGGCGCACCTTGGTCTCTTCACGTTGATGGCTCATCCGGATCACAGTCCCAGGGGGCTGGAATTCTCCTAACCAGCCCCATGAGAGTCGTCTTGCATCAGACAATAACTCTTCAGTTCAAGGCTACTAACAATCAAGCAGAATATGAGGCTCTTATTGCAGGACTGAGTTTCGTACTCAGCATGTTGGTAAAATGCATACAAGTGTTCAGCAACTCGCAACTGGTCATGAACCAAGTGAACCGCACTTGCAAAACAAAGGACGAGATTCTGAAAAAATATCTGCATAAGGCCCAGTCCTTGATCTCTCAATTTGAAGAATTCTCCCTGGTGCATATTCCTAGAGAAGAAAATCAAGTGGCAGATCGACTTGCAAAAGGAGGGCTCCTCGACCTCCGCCGAACTCAAGTATTCAATAGGCCCAGTTTCGAGTGCGCAGAAAAGGGGCAAATTACTCCCCTCGAGGCCCTATGACTAGGCCAGAGTGCTCCCCCCGAAGTCCAGTAGCAGGACCAGCAAGGGAGCCAGAAATGATTTGCTCCTGATTTCCTCTAACTCCTCAGCCTCAGCCTCATCATCAATATTATGTTTGAAGGAATGCTAGTCGAGGAGAGGAGTCCTGGTAGCTCCAAAGTGATCTTCTCCTTGTTGTAAGGAGTGTAATAGATTGGTCTCAAAGAGGGGGCTTCCTTCATATTTAAGGTTGACACTATTACACTAGGCGTCTAAGTTCTGAAGCCTTGTAACTTCTCTGTCTTTTCTGTACTTCATGAGAGAAACATGCGAAAGAACAAAGAAATGAAATTTGTAACAAGTTTTATCTTGAATGAAAATGTATTTCCTTTCAAGAACTTATTCTGAATGAATTCTATTTGTACTTTTGTCTTTTCTTTCGTGTTTGAAAAAGGCACCACGAGTTCAGAAAAGAAAAAGAATTCATGACTATAAGAAAAAATAAAGCCAATGATAAATTCTAAGTTAAAAGGTGAAACCAACTATCGTCGTGCACGAGCGTATGGAACATCGCACAACGATAGTTGAAAGGGAAAAGAAGTGTGCACCGTCGTTTTGAAACATCGTGCACGACACTAGGACGAAATGCTGGAAGAGACGCTTTGATAACCATGCACCGCTTCGAATTCCAAACCTGTCAAAAAAAATGGACGGCCTGATCGTGTTCGCGCGCTGATCGATAGGATCAGATGGCCAGAAGACAGAAAGTCACAATTGTTCCCCACAAAGCCTGTCATAAAAAGGGGGAAAGTTGGATCATTTGCCCATCTTCAAACAATAAGAGAGAAAAAGAAGAAACCCTTGCTCCGTCCGTCGCGAAACCTAGTAATGGGGGGAGGAGAGATCGAGTGGGCCGAGCTGGCTGAACAATTCTAGGGGGACGCTAGCTATCAGGAGTCTCTCCTAATGGAGCACGAAGTGCTCAACACGACGAGGGGTTTTAGGGGAAATCCTAGCTTGATGGTCATCTCTCCTACTGCTGATTTTCGACAAACAGTCCCCCTGAAGGAGCGGTATGCATATATCGGGCTTAGGTGGAGTACGGTCTGATGCTGCTGCTGCAACCGGAGTTCAGGGAAATCCTGAACTTGTTCCAGATTGTGTCGGCGCAACTCTCCCCCAACGTCGTTGCCTACTTGTACTCCTTCCTGAAGCTGCTGCAGGCTCAGGAGATACCGTGGACCTTGACTTTGTTCAGGAGTTTGTTCAGCTGGATGACGGTGCCGGGGTACGGAAGATGTTTGGCCCTGAAGGAATACTTTTCATTTTAAACCGTAAACCCTAAACCCTAAACCCTAAACCCTAAACCCTAAACCCTAAACCCTTCTTTTTAATTTTTTACTTGGCCAAATGCTGCTGCTGCAACCGGAGTTCAGGGAAATCCTGAACTCGTTTCAGATTGTGTCGGCGCAACTCTTCCCCAACGTCGTTGCCTACTTGTACTCCTTCCTGAAGCTGCTGTAGGCTCAGGAGATACCGTGGACCTTGACTTTGTTCAGGAGTTTGTTCAGCTGGATGGCAGTGCCGGGGTACGGAAGATATTTGGCCCTGCGGTCAAAGACGAGGAAGCGATGTTTCCAGGGGCGAGTAGCTCTCATTCAGACTGGAGAAACTACTACTTCTTCGTCGGAGGGATTTGGGAATCCCCTTGATGCTCGAAGTGTGCCTTCCCGAGTTCATTAGCGACGCCAAGTGGATGGCTGGACAAGACACCCTGAAGAATTTGGAGAAGCTGAAGGGGCAGAGCTGGCCCTTGAAGGAATTTCTTAGGCACGTGAAGAATGACATATCCCTATACGCCAAGGCGTTGGGATATGTCATTTTCAAGGAAGTCGCCCCACCTTATGGCTCAGTTCTGATTTAGAGGGCCAGGAGGGGGCAACCTCCTGCCGTCCAGCTCAGTAGAGAGGTCACTGAGGTGGAGGAGGAGGAAGAGTTGATAGAGGTTCTAGAACCAGTCTGCGGTGGAACCACCGTCAACGTGGTGTCTTTACCTGAGGACGTCGCGGACGACAGGAAAACCTCTGCCAAGGTGATGGAAGAGGCCAACAAAGGGAAAGGGCCCGCAACCTCGGTCAAGCCCAAGACGATCCCTAGAAATGATAAAAGGATCGTCACTGGGGAGGAGAAGAAAAGAAATAAGACCGAAAGAGGCCAAGAAAAGGAGAGGGCTGGCAGCCCCTGTCTGGACTTGTCTCAGTGAGGTCCCCAAGAAGAAAAGGGGTCCTTCCGAGAGTGCAAGCCTAGAGCCCCCATCGAAGAAGGGGAAAGGTGCAGAAGAAGAAAGCCTCACTACAAAAGGGGGACATGACTGGCAGCAGAGCATCGAGCCCCCTTACAGCACCAACTTCTCGGGGATATTCGGAGACGAGAGTTCGCGGATTGCAGTGAGGATGAAAGGAGACGAGAGAAGATTGACGGTCATCTCCCTACTGTCTGCTAACCAAAGCTGCGTCTACCGAGGAGAAGTAGGTCTGGCCATGAGAAGCAGCCTGGTGTCAAAGGTTTTGGAGGAGAAGTTAGAGAGGACCTTCGCACCAGAGCTCTACTTAGGCTTTGCCAACAGGATGGCCACGGTAAGGATTATCTCTTCAAACCTTCTCCCTCGATTATCTGCGCATACTGACTCCATTTCTATTGTAGATGCTTTCCCTCTTGCTAGTGGCTTTGAACAGAGCCCTGAGGACAGAGGAGTAGGTGCTGGAACAGGGTCGCCAGCTTCATCAACGGGAAGAAGAAATTAAAGCTTTGAAAGTCCAGCTCACAGTGAAGTCTTCTTAGCTTGATGCCTCGCAGGAAGAGAAGACTAAACTATAAGAGGAATTTGCAGTTTATAAATCTGCAATGGGCACGCTGAAGGCTGATAATAAGGCCCTGCGAGAGAAGCTGGACAAAGTCACTGGAGACCAGGAGGACATTGCTGCGGAGAGTCTGTAGTGGCTGTGAAGGCATATAAAACAAGCTTACCCTGTAGAAATGAGAGGTTAGATGGGATCAAGAGGGCATGAGAAGGATTGGCTTCCACTTTGATCCAAGGGGGTAAGATCACTGCCTCTGGCCTTGGAAAAGTGGATCCCTTTCCTTGTATGGCTGCTGATCCTGTTTACAAGGAAGAGGAGTTGGATTTGACTGATGATCTTATCCAACAGATATTTGATCTTTTGGATGTGGTCAGTGAAGGCTAACCAACTTTTCTCGTAAGATAAGTGAGTTGTAACCTCTATTTTGTAATTTGAAAATATAAAAATGAAAAGGCTTGTTTTCTTTTGTGTACTGCCTGTTCTGATGTGTGTGAAATGAACAGGTACCTTTGTATGAAGTTTGAGATATTCTGATTGTAACTCTATGAGAAAACCCCTTATAACAAGTTAGTAATAAAGGACTTTGAATCACATAGAGCATTCCCAGTTTGAACTTTGAAACTTCATAAATCTGCATGGAGGAGAAATCCCGCTTAGGAGGAATAATCTGACCCAATGCCAAAAAGACTTGGAGCATCCGAAACATCGTGGCCGATGTTTGTACTTGAGGCATGGGCTGACCCTAGAGGTTTCCTAATTTTGGCTTGAAATTATACCCCTTTATGCGCCTGCATAGAAAGAAGTAATAATAATAGTGGAGATCCTGCCAAGGAGGAGTTATCTGACCCAATGCCAAAAGGACTTGATCGTCTGAAAAGCGATTTGGTGCTCAAACGACGACTTCTCGCTAGCAACAACTTAGGGGTTCCCAAACTTGAGCCCAACTAGGAAGGCCCTTACATCATGCGCGAGGTTGCTTGACCTAACGCATATTACCTCATGACCTCTGAAGGAACTCAATTCCCCAAAACTTGGAGCGGAGATGATCTGAAGAAGTTTTATGCCTGATTCGTGGTAGCGGCCCATCTTTATTTTCTCTACACAAGATTCATTTGTACAGATTCACTCAGAAATTCTTTATACAAATTCTTGGGACATCTTTTATTAATAGACATCTGGGTTCTTCCAAAATATATCTGGATTTCTTTATACTCTCCTAGAGGTTATATCTTGAATTCAGGAGTTCTTGTAATGCTGAATCTTATATCTGTTAATTCATATTGAAGTATTCATCAACCTATTATCTATCACTCAGGTATGATCCTAACCTCTCTCGAGCATCGTCCCCGAGGCTTTCGAGCTTCATACATGATAATTCATTATATTCACTCTCCATATACGGAGGTCACCGAGCCTAGTTACGCCTGGCAGACGGGGTCTTCTACCTATATCTGGAATCCTTCCATAATCTCATCTGGCTGGCGGAAGGTCCGAAGGCCTGCTCGTAACCTTAGGGCAGTCCCTGCTATCTACTCATGATACAGGTCCCCCCTGAGCAGAGTGCCTTCGCTTCCCACTAAGATCTGCCGCTCTAACGGGGGTTAGCCCTTGCCTCGAGTACAAACATCTCTACAAAAGCCCTGGTTTTAACCTTGCGGTTGAAATATCGTTCAATCTGGTGATTATGCTCCAGGCGTTTGAGTGCTGCCAACTCTCTCTTTTGCTCCAAGAGATCCATATCAACCTGACGTGAATCGTCATTTTCATCCATCCAGGTTTGCAAAGCTTCGAGTTTGAAGTTGGCCGCAGCCTCTATTATGGGGGAGAAGTGTTCCAGCTCAATGGGTATGACTGCGTCCATTCCAAATGATAGGGAGAAAAGAGACTCTTGAGTAACCTCGGAAGGAGTTGTGTTGTATGCCCAAAGAGTGCCTGGCAATTCATCTAGCCAGCAAGCCTTGGCACCTTCGAGGCGCTTCTTCAAAATATTCAAGATGTTCTTGTTAGCGGCTTTTGCCTGCCCATTGGTATGAGGGTGCCAAATAGATGCATATTTGAGGTTAATCTGATATTTGCCGCAAAAGTCATGAATTCGCTGATTGGCGAACAAAGTACCGTTGTCTGTAATGACTGTCATGGGCATGTCATACCTGCTGACGATGTTAGCCCATAAGAAGTTCTCGACGTTTTGAGCAGTAGGCTGAGTAAGTGGCTTAGCTTCAATCCACTTCATAAAGTAGTTGACAGCGACCAGTATCCATTTGTAGTTCCTCACAGCCGTAGGCATTGCGCCCAGGAAGTCAAACCCCCAAACAGCGAAGGACCAACATGAATTGATGGGTCTGAGATAGCCAGCGGGTTGCCTTTGCATGTCAGCATAGTACTGGCACTGAGAGCACTTTTCCACGAACGCCTGGGCATCTTTGTGGATATTAGGCCAGAAGAATCCCTGACGTAGGATTTGCATGACCAAACTTTGGCCACGAGCATGAGTTCTGCACTCCCCTTTGTGAACAACCTCCATAACTTCTTGGGCTTCCTTAGGTCTCAAGCATTTGGTGAGCGGCCTGGCATAGGATCTTCTATGGAGCTCTCCGTCGATGAGGACGTATTTGGCGCAATCAAGTTTCAGCTTCTTCGCCTCTTGCCTGTTATCAGGTTGAGTCCCACCTTTTAAGTAATTGAGGATCTTGTCCATCCAGCCAGGCGGATGCTCCTCAGAGTGGAGTTCTGTGCACTCGAAACTGGGCCTGTCGAATACTTGAGTTCGGCGGAGGTCGGGGAGCCCTCCTTTTGCAAGCCGATCTGCCACTTGATTTTCTTCGCTAGGAATGTGCACCAGGGAGAATTCTTCAATTTGAGAGATCAAGGACTGGGCCTTCTACAGATATTTTTCAGAACCTCATCCTTTGTTTCGCAAGTGCGGTTCACTTGGTTCATGACCAGTTGCGAGTCGCTAAACACTTGTATGCATTTTACTGACATGTTGAGTGTGAAACTCAGTCCTGCAATAAGAGTCTCATATTCTGCTTGATTGATGCAGGACTACTCCCATGGGGCTAATTAGGAGAATTCCAGCCTCCTGGGACTGTGATCCGGATACACCGTCGACGTGAAGAGACCAAGGTGCGCCCTGATGTTTGGCAGGCAGTGGTTCTGAAGTAGAAAGTTCGGCGATGAAGTCTGCCAACGCCTGAGCTTTGATTGCTATTCGTGGGACATATTTGATGTCGTACTCGCCCAGCTCAATGGACCATTTGAGGAGCCTCCCCGAGACTTCAGAAGTATGCAGTATCTTTAGGAGTAGTTGATCAGTGACCACTTGAATAGTGTGGGATTGGAAATACGGGCGCAGCCTCCTTGCCGCCATAAGAAGGGCTAGAGCGAGCTTTTCCAGTGTGGGGTATCGGCTCTCAACGTCTAGGAGAATATGGCTAATATAGAAGATAGGATGTTGTACCCCCTTATCGTCGTTGATGAGGATAGCTGAGACCACGGCGTCAGATGCGCCCAAGTATAAAGATAAGACTGCCCCTTCCCTCGGTGCTACCAGCATTGGCGTCGAGGTGAGATAACTTTTCAGCTCTGTGAATGCAGTTTCACATTGATCAGTCCATTGGCCCCTTTTATTGTTGCACAAACATTGAAAAAAAGGCGAACATCGATCCCCAGCCTTTGAAATGAATCTGCCCAGGCTGTTGATCCGTCCTGCCAGCTTCTGAATCTCTTTTGCCATTTTAGGAGAGGCATGCCTAGGATTGCCGAGATTGTGTCCGGGTTGGCCTCTACTCCCCTGGCTGAGATTAGATAGCCCAGAAACTTCCCTGAAACTGCGCCGAAGGTGCATTTGGCGGGATTAAGTTTAAGGTTAAACCTTCGGAGGGTGTTAAGTGTCTTCTTGAGGTCGGTGAGGTGCCCCTCCATGCTTTTGCTTTTCACTAGGATGTTGTCGACATATGCCTCAAGATTCCTGCCCCTTTGGTTTAAAGACAGCGCCAGCATTTTTTAAACCAAAGGACATGACGTTGTAATAATGTGTCAAAATCGGTGATGAAGACAGTCTTTTCTTCATCTTCTTTTGCCATTCTGATTTGATGGTATTTGGAGAAAGCATCTAGAAAGCTCATAACGTCGTACCCGAAGGTACGATCCACCATCGTGTCGATGCGTGGGAGAGGATAAGTATCCTTGGGACAGGCTTGATTCAATGTACGAAAGTTTACGCACATTCTCCATTTCCCATTGGCCTTCCTCACCATGACAACGTTGATGAGCCACTGAGGGTATTGGACTTCTCTGATGTAACCTGCTCCGAGCAATTTGCTGACTTCATCTTTGATGGCGCTCTGCCTTTCTCCTGCCATAACCCTTTTCTTTTGTTTTATGGGGATAGCGGTACTAGATATATTCAGATGGTGCTCGCACACAGCTCTGTCAACACCTGAGATATCCTCGGGAGACCAAGCAAAGATGTCGATGTACTCAGAAAGCAAAGCAGTGATTTCAGCCTGCTTTTTGTCTTTCATAGAATAGGATAGATTTACAACTTTAGAAGAGTCTACCCCCCCAAGGTTACATTTAAGACCCCCTCTTGCAGCACAAACGATTGAGACTCCATGGGGTCCATTTGGTCAATGACAAGCTGCGTAGCAATCTGGAAGCATCGGGTAGCCTGCCTGACATTTCCTCTAATAGTGACAATGTCACTAGAGGTGGGGAACTTTGCACAGAGGTGAGGCGTAGAAATCATTATCCCGAAGGAATTGAGAGTGGTCCTTCCTAGGATGCCGTTGTAACCTGATTTAGCTCTTATGACAACGAAGTTCACCCTGCTCATGTCATAGACGTTGTCATAGCCGTTGTCACCTTCCCTTTTTGGCTAGCTCTGAAGGTCGGTGTCATCTGCATGAATTCTTCCAACCTACCCTGATCAGCCAATTTATCAAGCAGGGCTCTGAGGGCTCGACATTTATGAAGTCTGTGCCCGTAGATTTCTATTTTTAGTAGCATCCTCGAGGAGAATAAACTGGCTGGCCCTGGCCACCAACTCAGGGTAGCTTCGAGGTTTGGCGAGCTACAGGGATTTGGACAAGTCCCCGACCTTGAGTCCCCTCAGAAAGTTGTGCATGGCCACAGCAGGGTCAAGATCTTCAGCTTCTGCCGCGGTAGCAAAGAAACGGTTAGTGTAATCCCAGAGGCTTTCCTTTTCCCCTTGCTTAATGTTGGCGAGCACCATGTCGGAGACGATCATTCTGGTTCGGCCAATGAAGCGGGCGATCAGCTCCCACTTTAGATGCTCGTAGGAAGAGAGGTGACCCCTAAGGAGTTTGATGAACCAGCTGAATGCCGCTCCTTTTAGAGTATTTGCCAAGAGGTGGCATTTGGTGGCCTCATCTGGCTGGCGATAGCGGACCGCAGCCTAGAACCCCTGTATATGCTCACGGAGGTTAGTCGCGCCTTCATAAGTTTCAAGCCGGGGCGGCCTAAAGTCTTCCGGGACTGGGGCTAGCCGGATGGCGTCAGCAAATGGAGCATTGCTATCTATTGGGCCGAAAAAAGGGTTGGGCCCATAATGCGGGGCCTGAATGCCTGGAAAGAAAGGGCCCTCCCGGTGAGGAAAGGAGGGAAAGCAGGCAGAAGAAAAGCAGGTTGTGGTAAAGAATGTGGTGGAAGAGAATTCTGGTGGACCTCCTGGAGGTGAAATGGACGTCTGGGTGGCTGTGAAGAGCCAGACGTCTGAATGGAAGACGCCGCGATGGGAGGCAAAGGAGCAGGGGCCTCCGCGGCCGGAGGAGGTCATATAGGGACCGCCGCTATCGGCGAAAAAGGTTCACAAGCCGCCGCAACCGGCAGAAGAGGTGCAGGAGCCTCCGCTACCGGCAGGGGAGGAAGTACTACATAGACTGGCTAAGATATTGAGGTAGGATGTAGGGGATCCCAAGAAACACTGAAAAAGAGAGAAAGTCCCGAGAGACGGCGGCGCGCAGATAGGTAAGCCTGCTAGTTAAGTCTCAAAGGAGAGAGAGAAACATTCAGAGCAGCACACAGAGCTTTAAGGTGGTTCAGGGAGGAGTTCCTCTATAGAAAAAGGAGGTGAGTCTTGCTTGATGTCCACCGGGCGATCAGCAAAAGGATTTCACTATGAAAAAAGGATAGTCGTAAGGGCTAATACAATGCTTAGAGGGAGAGAGAGAGCTCCTCAATTGGGGTTCTAACACAGTGTGAAATAGGAAGACCAGAGGAATTGCTTGTGCTTTTGTCGTTCTTGTTGTTTTTCCTATTTGATCTGTCCCCGTTTTTGAAGCCTGTTCAAGGGCATATATAGGTGGTGGATAGTGCAGCTTTATCCTAATTTTTCGGAGAAAAGGAGGTGAACAAGCTCTGAACTCTTGCCGCTTGTCGGCTACTAGAGGGACTAGAAGCAGCAAAAGGAGAGCATGGCCTTTAAAATTGGTGCTGCTTCTGGGAATCCGTGGCAGCTGAAGCAGGCGAGTCCTTAATTTGCGTGTCTGGAGAAAAGTGTCTTGTACGGGGAACGGCGCGGTCGGGCCACGCTGACTGCGACAGGTACAACTGAGTAACATCGTCTTCGATGTCAGTAGGGATGGGCCTGGCTCATCGTGGACGAGGTTTGGTTGAGCGCTCGTGGTCAAGGTTTGACTGAGGTTTGAGACTTGTGAGAACAGATGAATGAATTAGTAAATAAATAAGGGCTAAATGCCAGTTTGACTCCACATGTACGGTTGGGATGCAGCACTGGAACCACGTGTTAACATTAATTTACAAAATTATATAAAATGCCTTTTAATGCACTCCTCTTCCTCTTCTCATAGGTCTCTCTCTCTCTCTCTCAAGAGATCTGTTTTCTCCCCCACCCTCCCTTCTTCCCTCTCCCCTGCCAAAAAAAGATATTCTGAATTAATTTTTAATACAATCTGAGATTTTTTTAATCCTCTTGAGTATCATGTTCCCCTTTTTACATTTAGTTTTTTGAAGCAAAGAATGAAGAAGTTAAATTAAGCTGCAAAATTTTGATATAATTAAAATCTAGTGAGAGTTCAAGCGACCAGATCGCTTGAGCTGCGAAAAAGGTTGGGAGGATGTGAGGTTGAAATTCAAATGATGTTAGTCGATCAAGTAAAAGAGGAAGCTTACTTCACATGCGTGGTCGAACTTCGAAAAAAAATAAAAATAATCAACAAATTGTCATATGTCATCACTATAAACAAGCCTTAGTACAAATAATTCTAAAAGTACATTTCATCTTAGTATGCATTTTTAAAAAGATATCTTAGAAGAACAGTCAGTTCAGGTTAGCAAATTCTTTAAATTTAAAAGATCATTAATGCGACAATTAAACCAATAGTTTGAAAATTTGATCACGACAAGTGTAGAAGGGATTTTGCTCATGCAATCATTAAACATCACTATCCTTCTAAGATGAGTGAGAATGATTTTTTTGATATTTTACTAATAAATGTCGGTCTTCATTTAAAATAGTTACTCGTTAACACTTCAAGAGCTGATATTATTAATATTTATAAGCAAGAGAATAAGAAAATATATGAAGAGATTAGGGGTGGCAAAATGGGTCGGAGGGTCGGGTTCGGGTCGAACCCGAATCCGACCCGACCCGAATAGCCTCAACCCGAACCCGACCCATTTATTAAATGGGTCAAAATCCATGACCCGAACCCGACCGGATTAATAAATGGGTCGGGTTGGCGGGTCGACCCGACCCGTTTATAGAGTATTTTTTATAAATGCCCAACCCGAACCCTACCCGACCCGATTATGCCCAACCCCAACCCGACCCGTTTAATAAATGGGTCAAAATTCATGACCCATACTCGAAATTTGCGGGTCGGGTTCGGGTCGGGTTCACGGGTCGGGTCATATATTGCCACCCCTAGAAGAGATTGAATTATAATAGTCTAGGCTTACTCTCACTACAAATTTATGGACATCTGAGCATCAAAATATTATTTATATTTGCATAACAATGTATTAAATTGATAGCAATTGGGAATTAAAAAAGAGGATTATAGCATAAAAAAATGGACTATTCTCATGATACAAAAACTCTTCATGCATACATTATATAAATAGCTTTAGAATGGAATATCGATAAAAGACTTTTCTCTATTGCTATTGATAATACTTCAAACAATAATACTATGGTAAGACTTTTAAGAATTAACCATGTAAAAAGAATTTATTGTTATTTGGTGGTGACCTATTTTCTATTAAATGCAGTGCTTATATTCTAAACCTAATTGTACAAGGTAGTTTAAAGTATATTAATTGATTAATAATTAAGATTTGTCATAGTATGAAGTACTTTCGTAAATCTTCTTTCACTAAATAAAAGTTTGATAATGTACTGAGCCAATTAAAGCTAGATAGAAAGAAGAAGATTTCTTTAGATATTCCTCATAGATAGAACTCCATCTTTTTGATGATCGAAGCTGTTTTTTCTCTAAAAATTGCTTTTAGTTATCTCCAATTAATTGACAAAAATTACAAATACAATTCAAGTGAGGAAGAGTAGAGAAATATTTTTTATTTATTTGATATACTAAAGACTTTTTATGTAGCAATTGTGCCTTTTTGTAGTATATCTTATCCTACATGTAATATATTTTTTGTTCACATTTGTCCTAATCAATTTAAATTAAATATTTTAGCAAATCATGAGAACATAAAATTATAGTTAATTGCAAAGCCTAAGTTTCAAAAATATTGAGATGAGTATAGTTTAGTTCTCTCTTTAGTAGTTATACTTATTCCAAAATATGAACTATATCTTGTTGAGTATTATTACAAGAAGATCCATGAAGAAACTATTTATGATAAGTACATACAAAAAATAAGAAATGTCATTTATGCTTTATATTGATATACACAAATGCTGAATGTTATTTTATAGGCACTTTTAACATAAATATTAAGATTAATGCATTAAGTGAACAAATTAAAAATGATCAAAAGGAAATTGAGTTGGAAAGATTTCATTCCTAATATAATCGATATTAGTAGCTAGTACAATTAGAAATCTCAGTTAAATTCATATATAAAAAAAAAAATTATTTATCCCGCAAGTCATTTTCATATCTTAAATTAGTGGAAGATATATAATCCAAAATTCTAAATTTTTAGTAGAATAATAAAAGATATATTTGTCGAACCTACTGCTGTTGCATTTAAAATTGTTTTTAGTGTCGAAGGAAGAGTTGTCAATGATAATTAAAGAAAAACTAAAATTTATTTTTTTTATATATTTTTAAAATTTTTATATTTTATGCTAAAAAGTAGAGCCGTACAGCTGCTGACGCTGTAAATAATTTGGATTTTTTGGCACTTTATTGAAGGTGTGACTCTTTCCTTATGAGGGAATTAAATTGCCATTAAATAGCTTGCAAAGATTTTTATAAACATATTAATATCTTTGCTGTTGAATCTATTAATCATACATCCAGCCGTGAGCGTAAGCCTAACATTGGAGATTAACTTGGTAAATATTTTTTAATAATTAATATTATTAGAAAAAAATCAAAAGGACAAATATAATTTATGCAATGAGATAATTTAAAAAGTTAAAATTCATCCAGATATATTTTTTTTACTGACCAAGTGACTGGTCGACCAGGGCGACCAGCATTGCAGTTGGTCGGTCTACCTGATCGTCCACTGGTCGACCAACTGCAACCAGAAAAGGAAATAAAAAATTTAGAATTCAAATAGTTCTTTTCTATTATACTAGGAACTCAGCACATTTTGAGGCTTAAAATAATTATAAAATTAATTTGAGCTTGTTGAAACATTGCAAGCTGACCAATGGGTACACAAACTTGAATCTCCTGCAAGTGAGATTAAAATAATTTGACTCAAATAATTAATTTGAGTCGACTTGAACCTTCCCAAAAGCAATTTGCTTCTACCTCGGCGCAATTTCATTATTTCCCAAAACTTTTATATGCTGGCTCCTGTCATTTAGGGCTCGACAATGGAGAAGAAAGCTGAGTTTTGGAGAGACCCGCTTCTAATCTTGTGAAACCATAAGCTCCAAGCATAAATGAAGTCTATGCATGCCGCAGGTCACCCGTTGCTCACTTCGAAGATTGCTCCAGCGTCGAACATCAGAGTTATCCTCTGTGAAGCCAAGTCTATTCGAGCACGGTCCTGAGAGATGTAAATTTTTTACATGAGGCTGATGAGATTTTAAAGATATGATTTGTATGAAAATGAGAAGAAGCTACCTCACCTTTCCAACAAAATTTATTATTAGAGGCCCAGTTCTCGACTTCCGATGGCATCCTTGGTATAACAGAGGGGAAAGTTTTCAGGTGAAAGCACAAGACTTGCAAAAGAGATTGAATATTTCATTACCGATGTGGATGTCGAGGAAGTCACTTTGTAACTTCGATACAACATCAGCAATCTCTACCTGCTGGGCATAAATGTTGTGTCAAGTCAAATGAAATTGGGATTTCATTGATGAAAAATGAGCACAATATCCAAAGGTACAGCATAAATATTCTGAACCTGCAAGATTAACGAGCATGCAACATCGACATGCCCAGCCTTTGGATTAAATTTAGCTAGCTCAGGAGCCTTTGTAAAAATATCAGTAATTTAATTTTTTCAAGTTGTATGAGTGGTCTACTTTTGGAGATAAGGTTGTGTTTAGGATCAAGACATAATGAAGCAAGTGAGACAACTCTGGAGGGAGAAGCAAATAAGTAGACGAATAATGTCGTATTTAAATCACACAAGAAATAGTTAGAGAGGAACTGCTCATATACAGCCCAAGAAATAGTTAGTGGAAGAAACGTCAGAGGAATGTCAGAGGTACCGTATCAATTGGGGAGACAAACTATTGCCTATATCGGTGAAGGTTTGCCAAACTTTTCTCAGAGAGAAAGTCACATGTGACGGAAAGGAATCACATCAATGGCCACCATATGAAGAGCACTGGAGCACTGGGGGCATGAAAGGATAAAATCCAAAGTTGATTTGACAGGTTAGTCAAGTGAATCTACCCAATATTATTTTGGTTGGAGGAGAGAGTAAAATTAAAGCAAGCCAACCCACCATATACCACCTGATTTCCAGTCCTACTTCATTACCATTAGTTTGAGTTCGTTATCAGTAAAAAGTAGTTCCAAGAAGATTAAAGTAAACAAGAGCAGTGAGCTACATCAGAAAGCTTGGTGCTGAGATGCTTTGATATGAAGGGGGCCATTGGCACTAAAGGGCAACTTGGTAGTTGCAGAAGGCATTCCCATTGCTTCTCCAGTTCAAGAACATTTGTTGCAGACAGAACAATCACATTCTGACATTTAATCTGCAAAAAAATATTTCGGCCTCAGAAGAGAAGGAAACCAAATAATAATAATAACTTATTCAGAAAATTAAGAATACAGTAAAGCTTAAATAAGTAGAAGGGAAAAAAAAAATTATCAAGCAGAAAGTATCTGTGTTAATGGAGGATGAGTTGGATTGTTCGGTTAATAAATGTCTAGCTTTAAATGGGTACTAATAAGCAAATAAACTTGAAAAGTGAAGAACCATAATATCAAAAGGCTGCATTGTGAGATAGTAGAAACCACCGAAAATAAAATAGAAACAGATATTGCACCATTAGATATTATGATTCTTAATGCACATAAAGAAATGGTTACATGAGGGAGGGTGTACGGATAAAAATACCTGAGAAAATGAATTAGGTGGCAAAGGTATGTAAATTGAAAGAGTTGGATGTACCATTTTCGTAATAAGAATGAGAACAAAATGGTCATGCCAAAGGTAACTTGGTTGGAGGTTACAAAAGAAAATTTAAAACAAACAATAATTAACACACATCTTGTATTGGATAGCATTCATTGGCAAAAAAGGATTCATAAAACCAGTGTCAAATAATAGGAATGAAGCTTGTGATCATGATAATGATAATTTCAAGAAGTTACCTATCAATGATGCTGTTCAAATGTGTGTTGGGTAAGGTATTTGCATCAAACGAAGAGTAGCTCAAGTCAAAATTCTATTTATACAGTCTAAACAAGGTAAAAGTAGAACGGTGATTGAAAGTAACCACTTCAGTATATCATGGATCAAGAAACAAGGCTTATACAACACAAAATCAATCAATCGTATAAATCTAGCATAATTACTAGTGTCCACCATTCTGTATCATTATCCTGAAATGTAAGGATTTTGTACCAAGGATTGAACTAAGGTCTGCTTTACAGTTGATTTCATGATGTAAAGGAACAAGTTGAAAGATGTACAGTACCCACAAATGCAGAACATACCAGAGGCACAGGTAGCAACTCATGGTCCAGCAACTCAGTGATACCTTCAGGCAATAAAGCCATCTGAAATAGGAAGCACCAATGTTCAGGCTGCCATAAGTATCATAATTTTGCAGGAAATTCTTTTGATAAAATAATTGGAAAAAGGGACAATTGGAACTTCCAATGAGAAACCACTGTAATAACTAACTTTTCTTATATTAAGGAACAAACAATTATAATAGAGTGAACTTGAATAAGAATAACTTGTTTGAAAGAGAATTTAAGAGGTCTGTAACGAGTTGAAAAGTTAAAATTTCACAATGCTTATGTGAAACTCAAACAAAGGCTTTACCAATTTCTACAGTTATTGTTACCATTTCCTCAGCATTATTTCTGTTACAGATAACGCAGCATCTCAAACTGAGTGGTGAATCCGGTTGAAGCAACTTTTTAAGTCTGCTGGTATGTAGGATCAATAGTTATTTGGCGAACTCATCATCACAATCATTAACAGCCTTCAGCAATTATGTAATTTTCTTGTTCTTGAATGGGCAATTTTCAATTTTTTAAGGTTCTTGTTCTATTCCGGTAGAAGATTTGCCCCAATTCCATTTGTACATAACATAAAGGGAAAATTATTTTAGTACCACTTCCTTTTACTACTACTTTTTTTTTAAATCCATTTCGTGCATTTCCCCAAACATTATCCTAAACCCTAAACCTTAAATTCATCATTAGGGTCATAAATAGCATTATAGCAACTATGTAATTTTCTTGTTCATGAATGGGCGCTTTCAATTCTTTTAGGTTTTTGTTCTACTCCGGTGAAAGATTTGCTTGAATTTCATTTGTGCATAGCACAAAGGGCAAATTATTTCAATACCACTTCTTTTTACTATGACTTTTTTTTCTATTTGTTTCTTGTCTTTCCCAACTATTCAATATATTCATGATCTTATTATATAGGGTAAATAGCATCTGCGTCCCTCTAGTTTACTCGTATGGGCAAATAGGTCCCTCGAACATTCAAATGTAGCAAACTGGTCCTCCAATTTGGTGAAATATGCACGTAGGTCCTTGGGCCGTAACAGACGTTAGAAATCACCCTCTCTCTCTCCTCCCGATCATCGCACATGGGCGACGCCGCCGGACCCTGGCGGCTATATGGCTTGTGCAACCCACCGGCGGTCGCTCCGGCGTCGCCCGTGCGCGGGGATCGGGAGGAGAGAGAGAGGCAGCTCTCTCTATCTCCTCGTGATCCCCGCGCACTGGCGACGCTGAGGAAGCCGGACCTGTGCGACCCACTAGCGGCCGCGCGGCGCCCGCACGGCCTCACGGCC
>JAEMOT010000290.1:173866-193383 GCA_019297695.1 Apostasia ramifera
GAGAGATGCGGGAAGGAGAGAGAGAGAGTGATTTCTAACGTCTGTTACAGCCCAAGGACCTACTAGCATACTTCATCAAACTGGAGGATTAGTTTGGTACATTTGAATGTTAGAGGGACCTATTTGCCCATACGAGTAAACTAGAAGGACCCAGATGCTATTTACTCTATTATATAACATTGGTATAATGTGCGGTTTGAGATTCTCTTTCGAAATTCTTACTATAGTAAGTATAAGAATAAACTATGGTACAAGTGATGATCTGTAATCGTATAGTAACTGTATGTTATTTACAGTAATCACTTTCATTAGCAAATCTTGTCCAAAGTAATTTATGGTCTAAATTCTAACTTAGACGTCTTTGTTTAACATCTAAAGAAGTAACTCCAGGGCTACAAAAGAGACATACTAACATTATGAAAACAAAACTACAGCATTCACTAATTTTTTTGAACTAAAATAATTAGAAATAGGAAAAGAGAATTCAAACACTAAATTACTATGGTCCTTTCTCTATATCCAGAATCGGGTGAAATAGATAGTGAAGTATATTGAGTTATGACCATTATTCATTTTCCTTAAGGTACAAGCTAGTCAACCACTTTTACTACACATAGAATTGCAGTTCTACTCCAGTTTACATCCTACAACACAAATGAAGCAACCAAAAACCAAAATGTAGCATCAAGCACAATAATAGATTAAAGCACACTGTATCTACAAAACTTTAACATAACACTAAGCACTTATTCACCTCATTTCGGTTGCCAGTGCATTCATTTCCTATAATATGTCTCAGATACTCTTCAAACTCTTCATCAGGGGCCTGTCACGTGGAGGAAATAGAATTATAAATAAATGTGTCAGTAAAGGCATATGAAAGTCAACCAATGACAACTGGCAGAAGTTTTATGCACAAATATTATGCTATGAATCAGATGGCAACATTAGCAAACCCATAGGGAGGAGCATATTATATCATATCACAAAGAATGAACAAGAATTAGACTTAAGCTCTTGAAATTCAAATGGCTGTCACCCAGAATAATTTGTTCATCTTAATGAGGACACAATTCAACATGCTCAGATTAGGTAGGTGATAAATCCAACGATTACATCACACCACTCTACTTGGATTGTTAGAAGATCAAGAATACTTATCACAGATTAGATGCTAATTGAAGACTCGATTTTGGATTAATTGGAGATCATGATGATTATGGTACATTGAGGATTTTGGAGAGATTTGGGTTTGATTTGACATGATCCAGATTCTTGTATTTTTCATTTCATATTATTGGATCATTATAGATAGAGATCACCTTGCTAATTGGTTGTTAATGATGAATGAAATTTTGTGTTTGAGTGTACACCAAGATTCTGGTTAAGGGATCGATATCTTGGATAGGGTAGGATAAGTGTTGACCTTGGGTAGGAATCCTTAGATAAACTAGTTATCCTTTCATTTTTTATTTTTTAAAAAAATATTCTCCCCTCTTCTACTCTCTCTTTGGACCACCTGACCCGTCTTTGCACACTCGCCAGCCTCCAACATTGTGCATGCGTGTCCGCCGCCTCCACCCGAGCTCCAAGATGTCTTTATTTGTGCAGCCTACCATCCTGTGCTCGAACCTTCGTCCATCCTGCATCACAACAGTCGCACGCGCCCACTCCTGAGCACCCGTGCACCCGCACCTGCTCTCCTGCATGTTCGCGTCTGCTCCTTTGCCGAGGCCACTTTGCCATCCACCTGCTTCCAATTATCGATCTAAATGTTGCTTCATCTTTTAGATCTTGATCACTAATTTTGGGTATAATCTTCTCTCGAATTTTATTATTACTGATTGTTTGAATATAACAAAAAATTATTTGTGCAACTTAATTATTCGTTTTGGTTTTAATTGTATGACTATAAACTTAAATTTGAGAGAAAATTACTACTGAATTTTATTTATGAGATATTTGTCCTAATTTCTAAACCTCGAATTTGATCTATTAAATTTAAAATTAATAAGTTCTAATCTAAGTTTATAATTTAATTTAATTAAATTTTAAAATTATTAATTTGTAGGATAAAAAAAATCTTATTTATCATATTATTATATTTTAGAGAATATTTTGAAATTAAATTCTAAAATATTATTGCACTTTTGTCCCTCATCATAACTACATAATAGAGATTTAGTTGAGAATGATGTGCAGTCAACATCTTCAACTCAGAATAACGAATGAGTTTGCTATAAAAACTTAGAATAAAATAAAAACTAAAGTAACTAGCATTTAGGTCCCTTTTATTTGGGCCTATATGCAACCGGGTCCCTCTAGTTTCCAAAGTAGTTAGTTTGATCCTCTAGTTTAAGATAATATGGAAATAGGTTCTTCCACCTTAACCATTATTAGCCCAAAAAAAAAAAACATTTTTTTCCCCTCAAACTTAGGAAGAGAGGTGGAAAGGAATGGATGGATGTGCAAAAAATGTCTTTTTTTAATTATTTTTAGGTTAACGACTTTTATGACAGAAGGACCTATGTACACATTATGTCAAACTAAAAGACCAATTGAGCTAATTTAAAAACTAAAAGGACCTAATTGCTCATAGGATCTAAGCTAGAGGAACCCAATTGCTATTTAGCTTAATATCTAAGCTAGAGGAACCCAATTTCTATTTAGCCTAAAAATTAGGCCCATCATCATATGAAGCTGTTTTGAATGAGTATCATAAATAGATTAAGGTTTGGAACTATGTATGGTTTATCTAAATGAAATTTGGAAAGGGAGTAAACTCTACTAAAAAAAGGAGTAAACATTTACTAACGTAATAGCAAATATATAGATAATTACTCAATAGTTATACAAAGGTGATATGTAATTGAAACAAGGGCGCAAAAGCCCCATCGAATTGCAAGATCAAAGAGTTTTTCTTCTCAATTTCTCTATGCTTAATCACATGAATGCCGCTGCAGGGAGAAGAAACAAAGAGAGGGATTTTAAATTGGAGATAGAAAAAAGGAAGCCACGATATCTTTTTCAAGAATTCGTTGTTTCTCGGCTAACCTAACATTTCATTTGCACCATTTCTTCCACTACAAAACCTACTTCGAGTATTTTAGAATTCATCTATCTTCTTATTTAAAGAAGGGCAAATACAAGAAGCGAGTTACCATGTTTATCATATTACTTTTTGTTATTTTCACATACACTCATTCCCCATAAGGCCTTACTCTCTTGAACTTGAGATGCTCTTGAGGTCAAGGTCTCTTCTCTTTTGACATATCGTTGAGGTTCTAAATCTCAAGGGAATGTCCTCAAATGGGGACCTTGAGAATGTTCCTAAGAAGTTCTTCTCAAGTCCTCAATCATATTCCTCGAGGATAAAATTCTTGAGTCCTCAATGATGTTCTTCTCAAGCCCTAAATCCTCAAGGATAGTCCTCTCTCGAAAAAAATGTTGTAGCCAAGGCCTTATTCTCTCCATGTTCTCGAATTTGAGTCTTCTTCTTTCTCAAAAAGTCGTGTCATTGAGGCCTTAATGCCCACAACTAGAAGACAAAGTCCTTGAGAAAGGACCTTGAGAAGAATACTTGAAAAGGTTATACTCAAGCCTTTGAGAAGGTTCCTAGAGGATGTCCTCTCGAGTTCCCAAGGAATGTTCATCAAGGATCCTTAAAGATAGTCACTCTAATAGCTCAATAAAGTGTCGTGGTCAAGGTCTTGTTCTCGACCAAGATGTTCTCAAGGTTGAGCTTGTCCACTTTCGACTTGAGCTCAATGTCGAGGAAAGTTTTGTTCCTTCTCTAGGTAACGACTTGACCTCAAGAGTTTCCTCCACAGATTTCTAATTCTTCTTATTCAAGATGTGGAGGTTTTCTCAATGGCGACGCTACGGTCAACCCCTTGGCATCTTTTGGTGAACCTCAACGTTGGTTTTCTCAAGGTGTCCATGTTAAAAGTCGACTCCTCGACATCTTTTGGTGAAGCCACAAAATGTGGCCTCTAACCTCGTTTCTCCTTTATTGTGAAAATGGTCCTTAGGGGGTTGAAAAGACATACATTGACAGCTTTACACTATAATGAATTTCTGTAAAAAGATTGGTATATTCAAAAAAAGAATAAATTGGGCATCACAGTCAAAAAGATCCAATGCTTTAATTGTTGATTCCTCCATTATTATGGTGTTCTGATATTTAACAACTATTTTAAGTTAGTTTATAACTAACAATTTTTGGTTATGTTTGTTAATCTCATGAAATATTGATTGTCATCAAGTTGAAATAGTTCTCGTCTCATACGTGGACCAAATTGTGATATATCAAAAAATTGGAGCTTCAAGACTTCCTTTATTTCCTATTGCTACTCATTTCATCTATTTTTTTTGTTGCTCTTCCATATCATAGATTAAGTTTTAATTGTGTTGAAGTTGGATAGATAGAAATTTGAGCACAAAATCTTGTAAAACTGTAAGTTCACTATTTTTTATCAACCTCTTGATCAATCAAATTAAGATCAAAGTGAACTACCACTACTTAATCGATCAAAGTTAACTGCTTCAGAAAGAAAATCTAGTTTAATCAATCAGCTGATCGATCAAACTGGGTTTAATCGATCAAAGACAATCCCTTAAACTTGATCGATCAGAAGATGGTTGTTATATGAGACCTTTGCAGGTGTAGATCAATCAAAGCAGTTTGATCGATCAGCTAATCGATCAAACGTGGCTAGAACCTAGTCGTTAGACTCCAATGGCTAACGGC
The DNA here is from genome assembly GCA_019297695.1 of Apostasia ramifera. Lineage (NCBI taxonomy): Eukaryota > Viridiplantae > Streptophyta > Magnoliopsida > Asparagales > Orchidaceae > Apostasia > Apostasia ramifera. Next base: position 178,617 of record JAEMOT010000290.1, read on the forward strand.
TTGATCGATCAAAAGCCGCATGGCCCCAGGGTTTTACTAGCCGTTTGAGTCCCCCTTATTTAAGAGGGTTGGTCGGTTTCTTGAGCTTTTTCTCGGCAATTCCTACAATCAAGAGTTCTTAAATACCTCACCTATCTCTCTCAAAAGTCAAGTGCATTTAAAAGGTGTTCATTCAAGGATTCAAGGCTTTAGTGCTCAAGCTCTCTCTTCCTTCCTCTTACATTCAAGCTCAATTTTTGAAGGGAAAGTGAGTTAATTTCCTCTCTTGTTTTTTAAATTATTTCTCATTAAATTCTCCTCCTCCTTGTGCTTACTTATAACTCTTGTAAAGAGGAGAAGAATTTTTTATAATAGTTTGATTAGTTAGGGTTTGGTGGTATACACTTGCTAAAAAGCCGGGTCTGTTTTTAGATATTTTTTTGTACTAGCTTTTCCACCTAAAAACAAAAGAATGTTAATTAGTAATAATTTGATTGTTTAATTGGTTATCATAGACTAAGCTCAAAAGTGAGCCAAACTATATCAAATTTCTTGTGTTCTTCTTGTTACATTTTTTATTTGCTTTTGCCTATTGTTATTATTGTATTATTATTATTCTTACACTAACTCTTATATTAAGTAAATTTAAAGTCATTAAAATTTTAATTAAAGGTATATTCACACCCCTCTAGACCCATACCGATCCTACGTCAATAACAACGTCAAATGGTATAAAAACCTATGTAAACTAGCAAGTGGTTGATCATGCAATACAACAGAACAACAAAAGCCAGATCAAGCACGAAAAAGGTTGACTAGAGTAAGAAGACCCGTGGACTTCCGTGATATTAAGAAATGGGACAGCTAAAAAAATGCTTTTGCTAATTAAATATTTCAAGCCGGATAACCAAGAGGATATAAAGCATCAAGCTACCCACCAAACGAACTCCAAAAGCTTTTGCAATACCAGCTAACGAAACATCTGAATGCAGCGGTCCAAGACCTCCAAATAAAAATATCTGTACAAATTGTTCGTCAATATCACAAGTAATATACACATAAATAGCCAAAAAGATGAACGAAAATCTTGAATAGGACGAGTTAATAATAGAAATTGCAAACAAACCAAGTCATCTTTGCATTTTCTGCGTTCCACTTCGTCAGCTACAAAATCTATCTGTGCATAAAATAAACAATTCATTTTCCTGCAATCATTCGATTAATTATAGAAGCAAACAGGTTCAGATTATACATCGAGCTAAAAGGAGGAAAGAATCAAAAGGAAATCAGGAGGAATGTATCTGACAAAAGATACAGTTACAAAGTTATTCCTAGAATTTAGGTTGGACAAGTAGGCCTGATTTACCAGAGCCAGTAGCTCACCATTTTGGTAACAAAACATGGCATTCCAAGATGGCTTGTAGGTAATTCATACAGGACAAATTAACTTCGAGAAGGCCTATAATTATGCTGCCATCATTTAAAACGTTATAAGGGTAGAGTGCTATCAACTAGCTGACAGAACATCTAGCCGCAGATCAAGAACAGAAACAAACAAATTGACAGAGCCAAAGGTGATCATAATTAGTACAATCTAGAAAGGGATAACAAGCTTAAAGAAACAGTTCATTCCTAGAAGATGAAAATGAAAACACCAAGATGCAAGCATGAATGGACAACAAACTTCCTTTACTGGCACAGTGAGATATCTCGAGAACATTTTCTCTCAGTGCATTGTTAACAACTCTTTAGACACATCAGACAGAACAAAGCAACAAACTGAATAACCTAAAACATCCATAATATGCATATACAAAAAATAATCTCCGCACATAATGTCATTAAATCAAATAATATATTTGGACAGTTTCAGACCAATGGAAAGGGAAGTTAAAAAATTAGCAATTGTTAACTTACGTCATTACGAACAGCAGCAAAATACATAACCTTCCACCCTATGGTGTTGAGTTTCTTGCACAATGCTGCTCCTATTTTATCCTCCACAGAACCAAACCTGAAAACATGACAGCATCAAGAGGTTGTCTGTCAAATCAAAGTCAACACGTTAACATCTAACAGTTGGGGGGAAAAAAATAACAAAGAACAAAAATGGAATTCGATGCTTGAAAGAACGTAAGGACCACATAAACTATAATGCAGACAGCTGTTAAAAAATAATATTGGCATGTCTATAAGATTGCTCCATAAGCCAACTAGCATACCATGTTCAAGGAAAATCCCATCTCTGCGTGGCAGGAAGTCCTAGGAAAAAGAAGTTCTGTTTCAAGTGAACTTTTTCTACATATATACATACATACATAAATACATACATGTATATGTATATCTAAAAGATACTTCATACATATCCTAAATACAATTTGGACATACAACTCTAACCATTATTTTTTCCTTCATAGAAAAAGTATTTTACTCACAAGTTAGAGGATTCTAATCACTAAAGATATCAGATTTGACGAAAAATCAGTCAGCATTGTATTTTCTGCAGATTAAAATTAATCGTATTACCTTAACCAAATATATCACATCATATACAAATTTTATTATTAAAATTTAACTATATTGCACATCAGACACATATTTTAAAATAAAATTAATTTTATTTTACATTCTATACATATACTAAATAATAACTAACTTATATTACATCTCTCATATATTTCAAAATAATAACTAAGATTATTTCACATTATACATAAATTTTAATAAAAAATATCACCATCCAAGTTTAACTTTATCCTTGTTCCAGTTAACCTTTGCAAACAACATAGTTGATCAGTGATAGGCCAGCCTGCAAACCTTTGATAGTAGAGGAACACACTGAAATAGTAGGCTATCTGACTCCTGACAGGTTGCTTGCAATATAAGAAATGATTAATAATACTTTGTGTCGATAGATATATCAATGGCTGGACTGTGGCCCTTGCTATAACATAGAAAAGAACTGCTAACACGTCCAGATAAAAGCCTTATAACATCTATCAACCAGCAGATTCTTTACACAAATACCTTAACTACCAAAATTTCACTTACAGAATCTCATCACCTACAGCAATGATTGAGGCTGAATATGTGCAGTTTTGATGCGGATCAAAATTGTTTAAACCATTGCTCATAACAGTAATGCATTCATTCTTTGGAAAAATCTTCTTTCTTCTCCCAGCCCTTTCAAGTCTACCATCTGACAGAAGATATGCAGGTTTGAAGTTTCCTTTAGATCCAAATTGATGGGGAACTCTTAACAATGCATTTGGCTCTGTATCATATATGCTCCCAATGGAAGTATACCTAAATCATGCGATGAAAGTATGCTCAAGAAGGGTATACAACATGGAATAGAAGAAGAGTCAACAGGCTTGATTATAAATAAGGCACACGCATTCATGAACAAGTGAATAAAGTATATACATATATTTGTGATAACAACATCCAACTTCTCATGCACAGGCTTGATACAACTTCTCATGCACAGGCTTGATAATATGAGAAGTAAGATAACGTGCTTTAACCCTTCAATCAAGAGCATGGACAAGAACAGAAGAAGAGCAATGGAATTATGTGAAACACCAATAATGAAATCTGACATTTCTATATCGCATGTGTACCAACTACTACTGATACTCTCTAATATGTCAGGTGGCATATCAATTTTTTTTTTTTAAGAAAAAGATATCAACACTAGTTTGATACAATTGCAATACTTCCTAATACTTTCAATTAAGTAAAGCTCATATATAAAAGACTATCTATGGTTAAACTATATGCTCCACAGTGAAAGCGTGGCATACCGAGTTAACAAAATTTAAAGAGTAGAAAGCTTTATGCACACTATACTTCCACAAGCAAAAAAGGATCTAATATTTGCATGCCGCTGATTCCTCTACCTCAATTGACCTTTTGATGCGAACATGAGACATCATGTTTTCGTTGAACGTTGGTCACGCTACTCAACTTCTCTACCTTAGTAGAGCATGTATTGAAAAAGGAAAGACATTGGCCTTTCTATTTGTTTTTCCTATTTATCCACTAAAATATATTTGGAGGGGGGGAGCATCTAATTTGATTAGATCAATGTGCTCAAATCATATTCAAGTCATAGTAATTTTACTATTCATCAATATATCTCACTTGCATCAAGCTCCTTGATTTGAGTCAGATGTATGATAAGATGAATTTAACCCACTAATATGTTCTGAGACTCTCATCTCACTTAAATATTCTGATCCCGTTTGTCTAGGAGTTTAAAATTAACCTGGTTTAATTTTAACCAGGCATATCACATCACACATAAAATTTAATATTAAAAATTAAATCTATTTCACATCCTACACATATTACTAAAATAATAACTAACTTATATCACCTCCCTCACATATTCCAACATAATAACTAACTTTATTTCACATCATTCACAACTTTCAATAAAAAAATATCTCTATCCAAATTTAATTTTAACCTTCTTAAATTTAACCTTACAAACAAACAGACCCAGATGTGATTGGTTATAAAGCGACTGAATACATTTCATGAATTATTCTAAATTTAAAATTTTATAAAACTCAATAGTTGACAAAATATTTTTAACTTCCTAAATCAAATTGTCCATGATATTGCTTTTAGTAGTACAAGAATGTTTGAAACTATAAAAGTGTAATTAAATTTAAGAATATTTAAATAATATTTTTGAAATTTATAACAATTAGGTGCACTTGTCATTTTGGTCTACTATATGAGCTATACCTTAAATATGATAATATGATATATTTTTTAACTTTATATTTATCAATTTTTATAATAGTTAAAAACTATATATCAATGCATCTGTATCTTACTTATCTTAGATAGACTGCATCGTCATATTCATATCATCGTATTGTATTCATAACTTAGTAAACTATTGCAATATACTGTGCATATTTTAAATTCAAAATGAAACTACCTTAAGATATGCTTTTGCAATTGGCATGACTTTGATACGTGATACTTTAGTTCAAACAAATGATATTAATATTTGTCAAGTCAACAGAATAGAGAATCCAGTAATACTTTAAGAATAATGGAATTAATATCATAATCATAAAACATTATAATTGAATGAACTAAATTTTAAATTGGTTAATAGCTTAATAATTATGTTTTAGATAGGTCTTAATCTAAGCTTGGCTTTCGTCCCCATTAACCACTTCCCTAAGAAAATCATTAAGACATCCAACCAATGTAAATGTGCTAAAATTATCTTATTTAATTATGAGAAAGAGAGCATAAATTAGAGAGAATTAACATGAGAAGAAGCAGGGCTATGCCTATTTTTTAAAATATTTTGGGAAAGATGAGGCGCTACTTCATTGTGTGGGTTGGCTCATCAACTTGTAACTGGGTATGGGTCCACCTCATATAGGTATGGGTAATAAACGGGTCAATTCAAATTTGACTCATCCAAGAGAACCTAGCTACAAGTTAATGAGCCAACCCAATTACGACCTCCCAATGACTCATTTATTAAAATTGGTACATCTATTTTATTTTTAGTATACAATTTAGTTGTTTAGTTATTAGAATTTTGTTTTTATTTGAGAAAGAATGTAGTGAGGATATGATGTATATTTTTGTTTCATTTCTTTGTTTACAAACTTGTGTAAGAAGCCAAATATAAGACAAAAAGGCTAGCCGGCTATGTATAAAAACACTATAATAAAAATGTTGTAATAGGTGGACCACCATGTAAAGATATGAAGAACAAGGAACTTTCTTGCAAAATGATAAAAAAAAAATCAATAAATCCCCTAAGCATGTGACTGTCTCAAACGTGTCACTTTAAATCTACTGCGGTTCTATTCCATACCTGTTGGCATACTCTCTGTCGCATGCCGCCAGTTTTTCGACGTTGGCCTCGTGCATACCAACTGGACCTCGCACCAGAACACTCTTCCCGATGCCACCCAAGGAAAATCGCATATGGTTAAAAAAGGGGGAAAGCTTTGGAATTAGATGATGAAAAAATAGAACAGCACCACCAATTTACTTCTACTACACATTCACTAGGTGAAGGATGCCATCCATGCCGAGTGCATAGCAGTGGGAGGGGATCTGCACGTTACCTCCCATGGATTTGCTACCAATCGATGGACTGATTGAGTGATTTAAGTCCATTTATCATTAATTTCCTTGCCTTTAGGTTTCTAAATGTTATAGTAAATCCACTTGTCCAATGTTTCTTTGTTATGTTATATTTCTCGATATTATCATAACTTTCTTCATCGTACGTACCTCCAAGATAAAAAATTCAATGCATGACATTTAATAGGCTGCACTTAAGCTTAGTTTCCTAGGTGTCGCTAAAAGGAGGACCGGGCGATTCTCTTCCCAAACTGCGACTCGGCGATCCACCAAGCCAACCGACTCACCATAAAACACTGTTGATTCATCCTCACCGGAATTCGTCTCTCGGCGAAGCCGGAGCTCGATGGCGGCAGTGCCGCAGTAGAAGCCCTGGCCACGGGCCCCGCCGGCGGCAGCGTCTGTGCGGACTAGATTGGCAGTACTCTGTCCGCAAAGGAACCAGTGATGAGCAGTGGCGGCGGCAGCAGCATCTCGGAGTACCTGACGAAGATGCTGCCGGGCTACTGCGTGGAGGATTTTCTCGCCGACGACCCACTCGTCGCCGCCGCCGACCCTTTCTACGAGTCAATATTTCTTGACATTCCCTGCAGCTTTCATTGACCACCATTATTAAGATTATCAAAATTAACCCTGTAACAAATCTATCATGTTATGTTATCAAAAAAAAATCTATTATGTTATATTCTTAGGATGGCTCTCTATTTTCTATCATGCGATTGAAATCACATGCATCAGAATGTTTCAAAGACAAATATAAACCTGCCACATATTGAGATCATTTGTTTATTTTCATTTCTCATCACATATTCACTCTTTTTATTTTCCCTATTTATCTCTATTGTCTTCTATGTGCACATTGTATAAAGCTTGTAGCAAATCAACGTGTCATGAGCTCTTGTTAAGTTTAAATACATATGTTCCCTCTTATATATCTCGCATTCTACCACTATATTATGTGTCATGCTGAGGTGGTTGTTTATTTTGGGGTCTAATGCCATTACATGTAATGGTTTGTGTTAGAATACAAAGTTATTCCTAGGCTATAACCTAAGTCAATTGGCAACCAAAAATTTAAGATGGAATCAGAACTAAGGGTCTTAAGTTCGAATGGTTTGTGTTAGAATATGAAGTTATTCTAGGGCCATTACCTCGGTCAGTTAGTAGCCAAAGATTTAAGATGGAATCAGAACCAAAGGTCTCAAGTTCGAACTTTCGTGACTCCCAGTTATATAAAGCATAAGTTTTTTTTTTAGTACCTATATTAAACTTTACACTACAAAGCAAATAAGCTTGCATGCGAGGGAGCGTATTATAATATAAAGTTATTCTTGAGACATAACCTACAACCTTAAGCTTTTAGAACAATTGGCAATCAAAGATTTAACAGTTTAGCTGAAATCATGAAACATAGGCCTACATTATGAAATCATGAAATCATGAAACTAGTTAGCCCTTCTGTTGCATATAAAAACAAACATACTCCTCATAACTACATCACTTCCTTATGCAGCATCATCATCCTAACCCTAGCTCTCATAGTCGACCTTCAAGTGCCGTTGAGAGGAAACCAGCTTTGCCTTACTTTCAATATCTACACCCAATCATGGTAAGGATTCAAACAGCATTTCTCTCATTTATCAAAAAGTGAGCACTCCATCATAAAAGCTATACCTCAAACATAATAATAATGTATATTTATTATATTTACATCTATTTCAAATTAACTATTTTTAATCATTTCATCCTAATGTACTTGCATCTTACCTTTCTCAGATTTTTCATATAATCGTATTAGTATTGTCATATTATACCCATGCTTCATAGTATAACATTAGTAAAGTGGGAGTAGAAAAGTGATTCACTTTGAAGTAGTCAGTTATTATACATATATTAAAAACTCAATTGTACGAAAAAATAGGCTTATTGAGTGGTGGACCAACAAGGCAATTTTGAGGAGCTTGAAGGTTAGTTGGTTTGAGTTCTGCATGTTGGAATAGGTACCTAATGTACTAAAGGATAAGCATAACTCTCTAGGTGAGTGCTTATCATTGAATCACATATATACAGGCCAATGTATAAGGTGAAATGAACGTGTTCAACTATGTTTAGTTAAAAAAATATAATTTAGTTGTAATGGAATGATACATCAGCCTACTAAATCTCACACTAAACTTGCAAGAATAAAATTCTATAAACTATACGTGTGATATAGTGATTTGGCCAGCCTTTTTGGAGTACTCCTTAGATTCATTCTGGCAAGTGAAAGCCCTCAGATTGATTGCAATAGGTGAAAATCGTCTGATTGATTCAGACAGGAGAAGGTCCACTGATTGAATCCAGAGCGAGCACATATAAATATATAGAACTACATTTGCATAGAATTGAAATTCATAAATATCTTTATGAAGATATGATTGATTGCTATTGTGATAGCTTTTAATAAATGTCGCTGATATAAAAATGAATCAGCATGTCTTACTTGAACCTATCTAATGAATTTTGAGCATATCCCCTATTTTTTATTTCTTATAGGTATGTCCGTATGTGTATCAACAGAGATTATTATAAAAACTTAACCCTTATTATTTTTCAGATCTTGCTCCCCTATTAAAGGAGCCAATAAAGCAAGACAACACATCCTGACTTGATAAAGTCATTGAAGTTTCTCAAGCCAAACTTCACCTACCTTAGTAGCAATTATTTTCTAGTTATAGAATTTAGACTTTCAGTGAGTTTCAGCCTTATTTGGCTTTGAAAATGTAGTCTTCAATATCCTCATGGACAACTGAACTTTGATTACTTTATTGCTCATAGTGAAGCCATTTTAGATCGGTTATAATCTTATAGGTAGTTTTATGTATCTGCAATACACACAGATTCTTACTTGATCCTTCATCATATCTTATGTTCCCGGTACTTACAATTTATGAGGCCTGGGATGTGAGAATTACATACAATACACATACTATAATAATAAAATGACAAGACAGATGACAATATAACTACTAAAATCAAAACTACATAGCTAAAATTAAGAAATCCCCTTTGTATAGCATAATCTGGAGGCAAAACAATAAAAAGTTAGATTATGGCATCTTAGTGCTGGTTAATTAAGAAAAGCACTAATTCAGCTATTATAAGTCACAAAAATGAGATTGTTGAGATCAAATATGGTACGACTATAAATGATGAGTAAAAGACACATATTGGAAAAACAAGAATAGCATGTGCTGGGCAGAAGTTTGTACAATAGAATCACATAATTTCAGACGTAAAGCAAAGAAACTGAGAAGCACCATTAAGATGAAGGAAAAAACTCATTGAGATATAACTAGGAGAAAAAGAGATAGGCCTAAAATGATTTCCGCATAATATCATTTGTAGTTGTTAATTGCTAGAAGGGATCCAAAAATTTGTAGCAGATAATCACGATAAGGAACTGAAAACAAAACATGAAAATAAAAAGATTTTTGACTCATCAGTCTCAAACAATAGTACTTAAACTACTTCTGATGAAATTAAATCTATTAGTAAGGGAAACTGGTGAAGTCATTAGGTCTATCTAAGGGTAAAACAACTAAGTAATTTGAAAATTTTAGTATTAGATCGTGTAATTAAGTAAGGTACCATGATCAAAAGAATGCAGAAACAGATACTACATCAGGGTTTAAATTATTAAAGCAAGCAAACATAATGGATACAATTAAAGATTTTACCCTTTATCATAGAGGCAGCAATAAGGAACTTTGCAGGTTAAGATGAAAGCCCAAACATCCCTGGAAAGGAGGAAAGAAAGCAAAGGAGTGATATGAGAAAAATGGTGGGGCTGAAACCAGACAAAGAAATTGCAATTGGATTGCAGAGCTGAAACAGAAAAGAAATCTTTGAGGGACAAGTATCAAGGTATTAATCAACACAAAACCTGTATGACCAGTCCAGGATGGGATTCACCCTCATAAAAGAAGGCCATCCAAATGAGCTGGGAGTAAACTGTTCCTGACCGATCTGCACGCAAATCAAATAGCATAAATTATCAAAACTCACATCTTTATCATGAGGCAAACATTACTTATTACAAATATAAAATTATTTGGCATGCCGAAAGAATAAACAGGGAAAAAAATATACCGCATTAGGATCACCAATGCGTGTACCAAGGAAAATAGCCTTTGTAGGTTTTTCTTGTAGTAAAGCCTCGAGACCTGTCTTGAAATCTGAGCGAATAATTTCCAGTTGCAACTCATAGCTGCCCATAATATTATAAACTCAAAATAGAAAAAGCTAAAAGCAAGGGCAATAGTTGTGAACTTGATCTTTGTAAGTGAAGATAATATTGAAGGGTTAAACATATTATTTGGAGATAAAATAAAGCAGGATAAGAACTGAAAGCACCCTTACACAGTAGCTGTATCGTAAGTGAATGAGTTAATTTCAGGAAAAGCACTAGGGCTCTCAAAGTATATGGTTCTTATTGGGCATTTTGACTGGGAATCCATGTCATCCTTGAAGCTGCCTGTTTCTTTTGTATACAAATAATACCCAGCACGAAGTAAATGTAGCAAAACCTGCAAGTCTCAAACAATTGCGTAAAAATTAGAAAGGTTAAAGTTAATGATAAAAAAGTGTTTTACAGATAGAAAATTACAGTTGAGTCTTTTCCGCCATTAAAACTGAATGCAACCTGCTGAAACCTGCCCAGGGATATGTGTACAAAGGTCATAAAGCACATGGTAGATTAGTTACTTAATAAAACTCTTATCCGTCTTTTCAAATAAATTATTTAATCCAAATTCAAAAAGTCAAAGTGAAATAAAGATGTTTAAAGTATCAATTAGAATGCCATATTACGGAAAGCATCATTTAGAGGACGTTCTGGCTTTTTGGCTGAGTAGATTGATTGCATTGGTCTCCCATAGAATTGTTAAATAAAAATCAGATGAACATTTTAGACGTCTCAAAGAAAATTAGTCATAGATAATGAAGTATTATCTTCTTGTAATCAAAGCTGAAATTAACTTTCAATCACTCTTCCCGATATTAGTTGTAAGTCTATGACTGAGCCTCTGTCAAAACAATATGATCAATGGCTAAACCAAGAGCAATTTATTCCATTTAACATCACAAGAATGACAGGAGATTACTCGAAACAGAATGAATTGAGGATTCAAAATGATTGACAACTTTTCAAACAATGATTGTGAAAGAATGCCATATCCAGAAGCAGCTTCTCAAAAAAAAAAAAAAAAAAAAGAAAACAATGCGATACCCAACTGACTGAAAGGTTCAACAAATGTTTGTCAAACAAAAATAAGGCGCCTGTAAATTCATTAAAACGTAAGGAAGTTTTATAAAAGAAAACACACAAATTTCTTATATTAATTTCTCAATAGATGCTTCAGACCTTAGGTTACTCCATGCCGACAGTAACAGATTGATTTCGAAACTAGCGCATAATAGCTTAAATTTTCATTTGAGCTGGAACAAATTGCCTCATTCATAGTTTAATTTATGAGTAGATGACCTTGCTTGAAGTGGCATATGCCAAACACAAGCCAACATTAGCCCACTACACTTGTAAATGAGTAAACTAAAGACAACGAATGCATGTGGAAGTGTGTTTTGAATTGATAAACATCGTAAGCGATTCCCACATTATTCCTTGACATCGTGAACAATGCTACGTTACTCTGGATCGATGTCATCATTATTCAATATGCATACCATCGTCATTATTATTATTTCATGATCGATGTTATCTTTTTCATACTAATGCTCTTAATTAACAGTGGTCCTCGAGCCTAGTCAAACCTATAGGGCAGGTGGGGTCTCCTAACACCTATAATTGGAATCCCACCGTACACCCGAAGGTCAGAGGAGATTCAGAAGAGTCTGTTCGTAACCTTAGAACAGTCTCTGTCATCTTATCTTGATGCAGGTCCCCCCCTAGGCAGAGTGTCTTCACTCCCCGCTAGGAGTTGCCGCTTTAACGAAGGTCAACCTATGTCTATAGTACAAACATCATCTCTTCACATGTTTCAGACTATCAGGTCCTATGACATCAGGGAAGTCTACTTCAAAAACTACTCCTAGGCAAGATCACTACTAGTACTACTATTTCTTTCCTATGCAGGTATTGGCAAAACTTATTCTAAAGCTAATACTGAAATGACATATATTCTGAGCATATTTATTATTGAAGATGGCAATTATGGCTATTACAATTGAGTTGATCACCCGGAATTCACTCCTAGTATATTATTTGATTAAACTCAACATGTCTTTTCTAGAATTCATCCTTTTGAAATAACATCTGGAATCAATTGTGAATGAACTACTATTATTCACATTGCATAGCAAAGTTTTCAAAAATTTACAGGTCTCCGGAATTGTTCATGATACAGACCACTATGGCCCTATCAGAAATTCATACAACATACTAGCCCAACAGGTATGTAAAATGAATTTCATTAATATTCAAATCCTCATTTACAATTTTACATACAAATGCATCCTGGATCTCATAGAATGGAATACACTTTAGGGTTATCCAAAAGGCCAAACAGTTGTTGGATAACCTCATCAAGAATACTCCAACCCTTCTTTCGCTATACGCGAGATTAATAGCCAAACAAGGGGATCTACTTGGAGAAATCAACTGCAGTGATTTTTTAAAGCAGATGTCGGTCCTTCCCAGGCCTTCCTAATCTCATCTAACCTATTTTCTCTACCTTCTAAGCTGAGTTTGCAGGCCTTTATCATTTCTGCTGATTATAATGGCGACGCTCAAGTCTTCGCCCTCTTCTTCAGTTTCTCTGCGACTGAGGCGTTGGCTCTCAAAAACCTTGGCCCAAATTTGCAGTTGGCTCTCTTTTCAAAGTTTCATGTTTTCTTTTGTTCTATTGTTCACGATGTATTATAATATCATCCGCGATGTTAGGCTGGCCTAGTTTTTCGGATAAGCCATTGCGCTAATTTGCTCTTTCCCTCTTGTTTTTTTCAGAATACAGGGAATAAAAATGAGCATACTGCAATTCGGCGGGGCGATGCCTTAAAATTATTTAATTTTTTGCGGCCTCGAGTAACACGCTCATCCATGTGACTATTAATGAATGACTGGACCCACATAAAAGTTCGCGCTCATTCATGCGGAGGGCTGATGTTAATACCTGAATTCAGCGTTGAATCTCAGCCGTACACGTGGCATATGAAGGCTCACTTCACTTATCATTATTTACGATGTTGCATTCATCGTTTGCGATACTTGACTGATCATGCTTTACTTTCGCAAATTTCTAACGTCGGCCACAATATTGGCCATCCACAGCTTCTTGTGACGTCGACCACGATATTTGGGCATCCGCACCTCCCAGTAACATCGACCATGATTTAGCACAGCTTCCACTAACACAAACTCCTACCAGTCACACAAACCAAGGACTCGCGTGCCTTTGCTACTACCGATGGTTTTTCTAGAGCCGACAATGGTGGGGTCGATAGTATGAATCCAGTGGATATAATATTCGACAGCAAGGAGCCGACAAATATAATATTCCAGCCCGAAAATCCACTGAACTCCACTACAACTTACCTATAAATACCTCTGAGCGGAGTTCCAGAGAGACAAGGAGAACACATCAAAAATAACAACACATAAGATTAGAAGAGAAGGCTAGAAGATAATCAAATTCTCTCGAGAACCATCAGGGATGAAACTTGTATTTTTTTTTCTTCTTTCTTCCTGTACTAGTCCTATGACCAAACCTTCTTGAGCTTTAGTGAAACACTTTTTTCTTGACTCTCCGGTGGACTAAGGGAAGCTATTCCTGAACCACCTTAAATTCTTGTGTATTTTTCAGGATGATTACTATCTCTTTTCGACACCGATATTCTGGGCTAGAGACGTTGCATGCAGCTAATTTTCAGGACTTCATCTCTCTCCATCAACAATGTGGAGGTGTGTTTCGAATTTTCTTAGGAACTAATTTATGAGTTTCTCAGTTCACGACAATCCAGCCCAAACAATAGATAGAAGGTTAATTGATTTTTAGCTGGAAATCTCAAAATTTAAACTAAAGTATGTCAACTCCCTCAATCTCGACAATGAGTACAATCCCTAACATCATGGCAATCCTGAAGCAAAGGAGAGTATTATTCATAGCACAGATCTAAAAAGTAAAGATAATCCAAATCACCATTTATCGTACTTCTCAATCCGGAGTCCCGAAATGATCAAGAACAACATCACCCATACCCACAGAAATCGAAACAAACACGTGGCAATACACGCAATATGACTCACAAAAAAAACAGCCAGTTATCTCTACAAAGCTAGGGAGCCGGAGAGGGAGAGAGGGAGGGAGAGAGAGAGAGAAAGAGCAGCATCAACTTACTCGTAGAGAGAAAAAGACCTCCGAATGACGTAGGTCGCGTTCTGGTACTTGATCTTCAGCCTGCGATCACTGCTTTCTCTTATAGCCTTGTCGATCTCCATCGAGAGTGCTATTCTACCAGCCGAGGATGGCGATGAAAACAGGGAGGGAGGGATCGGGGATGGATAGCCTTCTCGATAAGCGAGTCCGACGGCTGGTATTTGATTTTTTTTTTTATTTCGATGAGTTCGAAATTTTGATATATATATATATATATATAT